>LQNK01002569.1:77870-91131 GCA_001586405.1 Phoebis sennae | reverse complement strand
GTAATTTTATATGATTGATTGATTTATACTACGTTATTAAAAATATATACATTACAAGGAGCGATATTTTCAATGCAACTTTGGGTATAGGA
Organism: Phoebis sennae; assembly: GCA_001586405.1. Classification (NCBI taxonomy): domain Eukaryota; kingdom Metazoa; phylum Arthropoda; class Insecta; order Lepidoptera; family Pieridae; genus Phoebis; species Phoebis sennae. The sequence continues at coordinate 91,039 of LQNK01002569.1, read as the reverse complement.
GAAGCAAAGCATAGAATGTAAGATACAACAAGTTAAGTAATCTAAACTTCACTTTACTTATTTTAAAAGTGGACTTTACATATATTCATACCTCATTTAAAAATATAGCGCATTAATTATTCTAATGACTTTTATCACAAAGGTTGATAAAACTAAAAGAAGCACTGAAAAATATTACCGCGGAACGACATTACTTATAAAACTGAAATACGTCATAAAAACCCTCCTTATTTTGTAAGCAGTGTTTAAAATTTTACATCGCGAAGTTTTTAATATGAAAAGCACCGCCAGGAACTAACTTCTATAACTTTTAACTGATGAAATATTATGCAACTACACCTACCTCAATTAAATTATAATTTGTAAGTTTGCGTCGCAAAAATGTCTTATTAATGAATTCAGAACTATGTTTATTTTGAACAAAGCTTTGCACTTTGAAGATTGCTTGAAATATTGTAAATAAAGGATTTTCTTTAAGAAAAAATGTTTTACAAAACTATTGGTGTCCGATACTGGATTGTCGATAATCAAAACTCACAGCTCTAAAATATACAGACCTTTATTGAACTCTAAAAAACTGCGAGATAAGGGAAGGACCGATGAAGAAAAAAAGGGGAAAGTAGAAAAGAGAGGAGTAGAGAGTAGTATGTGAGGGTGGAAACACATTCTGCAATGACATATTCATATTCAAATTATTCTAGACTAGTGTTTGCTCGCATTGATTTCGGGGTTGTGGATACAGCAATGATCTATTGCGTCGGAGCGTGGGTTCGATCCCGACGATTAGAAAATTATTATGTGATCAACATTGTAATTTTCTACTACCTGTTAATTTATCTATATATCAGTTATCTAGTATCCATAGTACATGCATTGCTTAGTTTGGGACTGGATGGTGTAGTGTTAAATGTTCCTTAATATTTATTTATTTTTATTATGTTATTATTAACAGGTCCTATCACTTAATCTAGCTGATAGCCCACCTATAGTTTTACAAAATTTAATAAAAATCTATTCCGTAGTTCCTGCGTGATTGAACCACAAACATCCAAACTTTCGCATTATCATATTATTTTTATTCACCATAAGACACAGCGTTGTAGAAATCTTAACAAAATCAACATAGTACAAATAATTCGTGATATCCCAAAAAGATCCAATCTAAATCCACACTGAAGTAATTAGCCGCAGAGTAATCATATTGAGAGGCATTAAACGGTTTAGATTCGTTCCAGTGAGCACTTTGTTACCTGAAACCGCCCTATTATTGCCTGCTATCAATTATCCTATCTTTTAGAGATTTGGATTCCATATGCATAGCGATATATTACTTTTTTTAAGCAGTTGATATAACACTGTATTATATCAACTGCTAAATATCAGAATCAGAGATCTTATGTTTGTTCTTTAATAAAATAGCGAAAAATTAAAAATCAAGATTATATTTTTATACTTTCAATTCCACTTAATATAGTGGTATCGAAAGTATAAAAATGTGTTTTACTTTAAATAAAAGTTATATGCAATTCCATCAAAAAGTATCAATACTAAGTATAAAATAGGATTATATTTTCCACAAAATAATTAATAGAAATTAAGTACCTAGTTAGAGTTACTTGTAACCGGGTCTTTCTTAAACGATACAACAAACTCCCCCCATAGATTAATATTTTAAGCATCTCTGAAACTAACATTTCTAACATAAGATTACAATAGAAAATGCGATTGGCTCCTATCAATTTATCTTTTATTGCCTTTTCAGAGATTCTACATATTGATTTATTTTGCAAGAATTAATGTTAACAAAATCTTTATTTACACTATTTATTAAATTGTTTTTTACCGATTCATAAATCACCCTAATTCATCATCAGGTACAATCAGGTTGTAACTAAAAGTTCATTGAACATGTCACACGATTGAAATTATTATGTTATGAGTTATGACGTATTAGGTAATCCTACTTGTATTAAAAATGTGAACGTTTAAATTTGCTATGTTTAGGTACAAACAAACTACGCTACAATTATTTAACGATTTAAAATGTATGCTTTCCTGTTTTATTGTATATTTCGTGATGTCAAATAAAGATTTATCTATACCTATTGATATGAAATTTCGTATATAGGTAGACTTTTAATAAGATTACGTGAATGGATCCCTTATTAATTTATAGACCCCATTATTATTTCGACTGAAGTCGCGGGCAGATACTCGTTCAAATATATTTTGGTTAACTCAGAAATTCGATATATATCATAAGAAAAGACCTGTGTTTAAACCGGTATCAAAGAGCTATAATACGCACTGTTCTTTATTCACCCTAGGCAAATAAATAGATAAAGTGCACTATGATTCAACATTATTGATTACTAGGAACATTGTATGGCCGGTACGGATCGATGGTTCCTAGGTTCCCTTAGGCAACCCTCATTCTAGCCACCCTTTTAATATTCAACGACTAGCGCTCGAATTATAAGATGCGTTCTGTTTATAGAAAAGTAATTGTTTGAGATTTTTTCATAGACATAGATAGAAACGGTGTGAAGGAATTTAATGAAACTTAAAAAATATTATTGAAAACACAATTTGCTTATATATGATTTAAATTGACTACTTTTAATATTTTCTTTCTGATTAAATTACGTAAATGTTGGTAGGTACAGAATAATATTTTTATCCCGATACTTATTTCTTTCAGGATTCTAATTCAACGCTATGTAGGGACACACGTTATAATTTATAACACAACCTAGTATCTAATTATGCATTATTAATAATATTTTGTGACAGTATTTATTTTGTCTGATACAAAATGGCGTACTTACAACACAATTTTTTCGCGCTCTATTTAAAATTCGAACGCGTTTTTATACTTTTTTTTTAAATGTATGCAAGGGAACATCACAGATTTTGAAACAAGACAGATAAATTAATCTAAGGTGGTATGTGAATCGAAATCGGGTGAATAATGCGACGTGAGATGCAGCTTTGCGCCTTTTAGCGACACTATCGGGGATCTCTATGTATGACGATAACAGATATAACGCTTAGGTATATAAGTACTTAGGGTAACATATAAATGCGAAAGTCGTGAGGATGTATGTATGTGTGTTTGTTAATGTTCTCATAAACTATGTATAGGTCCTTACCTGACTCTTGTTCAGAATAATATTTAGGCTACGAATTCCGGAGTTTCCACGGGATCTAAGGTTTATCTACCTACTTATTCAAAATTCAATTTTTTTTATTAGCTAAACACGGAATTATTTTCAGCTAATTCAGAAATCCGTTTAAATAAGGAAAAAGAGCTTTTTATATAAAATTGAAGATACTCACATAAATTCTGTTTTCGGTCACCGATTTCTGATTTATTCAAAAACCGATTATTGTTTCATTTTTTTTTTATTTTTCCCATATTGTAGTTTAAATATTTAATCCATCTCTTCACATCATTAAAACTTTTAACCACTACTAAATATCGTAAACACTATTGTCAAGAAAAACGATCAAAGGAATATTTTTACAAGCGACTACAATCACATATGAAGTTCGCGGCCCCTGGGGCGCTTTCCTCGCAAATATTTGTGAAAATATCTCTAAAAACTTTTAAGCAGGCGCACTCGAATACATCAGCGTAGTTAAATACGTATACGTCTGTATTTTGGTGTGTGAATAATTTTAAATTAAGCTAACAATAGTTTGAGTAATGATTCTGTTAGAATATTTAGTAAAATATTGTTAGCTTTATTTAAAATGAATGAATGATCTTAGATTTTTTTTTTATTTTTTGATAACTCAAGATGTAATTTTTTAGCAGTTTGTATATATCTATAATTGTTAGTTATATTTAAATTCAAGTAAATGTACTTTATAATTTTGTTAATGTATCAAATAAATAAATAATTACATGTCTACCTCAGTCACTTTTAAATATAGTGTTTAGTTTTTATATTTATCTGCTTTGGGTTATGGTTAACGCAAAACAGTTTAGTTTAATGACATATTATCCTCAGAATTCTATAAATGTAACTCTTTTAAACATCAGTATTATTATAATATCATTTGAACTTTGGAAGTCGAAATATTTATTCTTAATTAGAATTTAATAATGTATAGAGTTTATTTTTAAAGCAAGTACTAGGTACATAATTATATAGGATCAATAATTTGCTACAATTCATACTAAAAATAATAAAATTACTTGACAGTAGCATTGATATAATTTATAATTAATAGCCAGCGCTTAATACGTTCAGACGCAAGTTATCAAAATCAGAAATGCGCATTCAAACAAAATTAAATTCCAATGACAATTCCAAAGTCTAATCTTTTCGCATGGGCATATCGAATTTAAATGGAACAGCAGTTTTAAACAAAACGTAAGTGCATGAAGTTGTTGAGCGGGTTTAGCGGAAGCGGACGCGTCGACAGCCGCCGCCGTGGATCCACGCTCCATTCATCCCTCACTTACGCCCTTTCGCCGCCGCCGCCGTACGCAGAAACTCTACACGAGAAAACCGACCTCCTACCGCTAGCGCCCTCCCTTTCACCCGCGTACAACTAATGCCCAATAGAGAGAAACAAGCAAACAAAATCAATACTGTCTGGAACCCGCCCACATCGGCAACTGCGCTCCACTGTAAATTTGATAAAATAAAACTGGGTAAAAAGCATTAAATACGCAATCGAAATCAACGCCGCATCATGTACTACACCGCCGGATCAGCTGGTGTAGTAAATGCAGCGAGCAGACCGCATGCTTGCCACGTGGCCCGCACGTTACTCTGTTTACCTGCGCGACGCTCAGGTGGCACCGCACTCCTTGCCCTTACTACGGCCGGGTGATTGACCCTCCAATCAAACGGCCCCTAATTTTAAGGCTCCTTTCCGACTTTGCATAATCTTGTCTCCATATGATACCCATATTCAGTGAACGTAAGCGAGAAGCCTCCGGCTACGGTTTGCATTTTTATCAAGGAGCGGCGGCAGCATTTTATTTTGCGTGCCATAAATATGGAAGTAAAAGGAACATACCGTAGGCACTATGCATACGTATGAAACTATGCATAGTAAACAGAAACTTCGCCGGCAAAAATAAACTAACCTACGGAGTACCTTTGAACGAGGAGTAATCAAAGATGCTGAAGGAATTTTTAACAAAGTTACCATCGGAGAAAGTATGCTCATCGAAATTTATTAAAACTAGCAACTCCTCGCGTCTTTGCACATGAGTTGTGAATTCCTGAGGAAACTCTTTAATCAATCACTGTTCGACGTTGACTGAAACCGCGGTACTAAGGTGAATATGAGGTATACGCGTATAAAAACAATGTAGCATATGTTAGAGATTTAATTATACATTATTTTATGTTGTTTTAATATCGTTTTGTAACAATACTTCCTAATTACACAGTACAATTTTAAACCGAGTGAACTGTATAATAAACTAAAAACTCAAAACAGACCGACATTGTAAATTTATTTATGCTTTATATATCGTTTGACAAACAACGCGCTCTACTTGTTCAATTTTTAATTAAAACTGTTGCAAAAATTGCTTCTTTTCGAGCGAGAATTTTCTAGAGACTTGTAATATTTAAGTACATTTTCTAAGATGGCTATGCAAGCACGCCACGCTTCATTTTCACGAAGTATGTCGTGTGTGTACGGAATACAAAATCATCCCCTTCTTAAAGCTATCTAGAACGTGATAACGCTATGTCGATTTATTATGCCCCATTATGCATTAATTTCGATAGCATTACATGAATAATGATCATGACCAGTCTGATACAAATTTCTTGCGTTCGGAGAAATTTTTTACCGCGTCATTTAAATATCGAACGCAGTTTTATTCCTCTTGTTTTTTTTTTCGATGTCTATAAATGTTTATGGTTCAATAATGAAAAGACATTCCATTTTTAATAAAAATCATTAAACAAATTAAATCGTTTATCCATAGATTAATAAATGAATACCAAGATAATCGCGGAGATAGTTTAAATATTCAGAGCGGTACTGGCAAGACGTGAATGAATTCGCAAATTCTTATTACGAGCAATAGCCAATACCACACGCATTGCAGTGCATTTATAGCGATTTATTTAATTTATACCTTTCTCTATTTGATTACGGATTTTAAATTTAAATGGACTGTATCAATGATACCAAAATGTTCGTGACCTTTTTGCATATTCTGTGAACTTTTTAGCTAGATTTTTGGTTTCAAAGGACATCTTTGGAATATGAACGGATATTATGTATGACATATTTGATATTATATTAATGTTCAGACTTGATAACTTTAGCTTTGTAATCAAATAATTCTGAATGAAGTACTACCAATATTTTTAATTAATTTTGCACACGCAATAAATTATTAAACATCTAGGCTATCAGAACGCATTGATTTTCAATACTTTATCCGATTTACGACGTTTAAAATAATCCTGAAAAAATGTATTTATTTTCAAATACATAACGTTGTCTTTACTATAACTTATAACCTCATATTAATTACATCCCGTATTTAGAAAACATTTTCACCATCATCCTGGTCAGAATATAAATAACCCGGTTTGACGCAATAAATGGACTGGAGCGCGTTAAAGTCATACAGAATAGCTTAATGTTGCCAGCCGGAAAAACTTCGCTCCACGCTTGTTGCAATTTACACGAAATTTTACCAATTTCGCTTGTTATATTAGTTGCGGTTCATACTTACTTTAACCGACTGCATAAAAAGGGACCTAATGTTTGTCTGTGTTTGTTCCGTACCTCCTTCATTGTCCGTATTTTTTTTATTTATCTGTCCCGGAATTAGTGATCTGTATTTAGTTTTATTATGTTCAAGCTTAGATGCTACTATGAATTATCTTACCTTATAAAATATTTTAAACAATGTCCAGGCCTCGATTGTTGATTGTGATGTAAATGGACTGGAGCAAGTAATTCACGTTAAAGTAAAATAAGAACTTTAATGTTGCCAGCCGGAAAAACTTTACTCCACGCTTGTAATTTACACTAAATTTTACCAATTTTGCTTGTTATATTAGTTGAAATTGCTGCACACTTTTAACCTTTTTTATTTATCTTTTACAAAATTACTACTAGTTGGCTTTAGTATGATCAAGTTTTAACAGTCAATATTTTTTTTAGGTTATATGTTCGTCTGTATTTTTTATTGTATGTTCTATATTTGCTCTGCTTTCGAAATAAAGCATCTCAAGTAGATAAAAAAACTTCTGAAATGTTTATGGATAAATTAACGGTTTTATAAGTTATCACGAATACAATATTGTTTGATTCCCATATCTAATCGAAATAATAACCTTCCCGATCGACATAAAAGATACTTCATTAGTTTTCAATCCCATCGGTTCGATTTAATAATTACCAGTCACAGAGCTGTCGGACATAGCAATACCTTACTCAAAGTCAAACTCATTACGGGGAGATTAAAAAGATTCCGACTTTCTGTTGGCTGTTGACTTCCCGACTCGGTGAACTTTTATATCAGCTCGTACGTCACGTTTACCTACGTGTTGTGCGTTATTGAATATTATTTGGACAGAAATTGCATTAGTTTCGCGTTAACTATACTATTTTTTTGGCAGTATAATTAATATAAAATAAAGAATGTTATAGAATGAATATTATATATATGAATATTATATATAAATTGATAATGCGTCTACAATATCTACGTAGTTTAATCTAGACACACGGCAGCCAAGTTCATAGAAAAGCAGACATCGGGCCATGTGTATATTTACACGAACCAATTTCGTGACACTTACTTTTCACTACTCGAAAGCTATTAAATATACATTAATAAAATTTAACACATTAATTCCTATTTAAAAATACATAGCTTAAAAAATCATTAATTTAGCTGAAACGGTTAGATTTCACTAGAAAAAGTATTGAGATCCATATGGGTGCCAAGTTCTGTTTTCACTCAGGATTGAATTGAAGCTCAAGATTATTAAACATTTGGGATAATAATAACAAGCGACATTCTTTAATACGAGCCAGTAAAAAACTTTTGTTAATATAAAAGGCTTATAACAGAAAACCTCATAGTTTTATGCACTATAATGAAAGAAAATTTTTCAACTTAATTAAGATCAGATATAAAAAACTATCATACCCAAAAATCTCGAAAATTTCATTACAAATATGAGATTCCCAACAGCCTACTCTAAAGTAAACAAATTATAATTAAAATCATCTAGCAGTATCATTAATTAGCTGTGGAACCTTCTGCCCTGACGCGAACGATAAATGGCCTTTTCCTAGACTAGACATGATCATGCCGCATGACATGCATGAAAGTTTCCGTTCTAAAAGCACAAGCTTGTATCGCATCAAAAAGACGCTCGTATATTATTTCTCATGTGCCAACAAGAGACTCATATAGCATGACCTATGTTACGTCTAATCACGCACGAAAACGTTCATACCCTACACTTTCATGTGGCTTGACAAGCCAGAAACTCCTCCAGCATGACGGTATGGTGTTACGTATAATCACGTGCGAAAAGACGTTCATGTGGCTTCACCCTACACTTTCATGCGGCTTGACAAGCCAGAAACTCCTGCAGCATGACGGTATGGTGTTACGTCGGGGCACGTGATCGGAATAACTAAGCGATCCTCTACATAAAGATTTATTCTCATCTGTAGCCTGTAACTGAGGAGGTACGCGACAGTTTTTCGTAATTATAAGGTAAGCATCCCATTTATTAACATCTCGTCAATGCAATCACCGCGTCTCCTTTAAATGGAGCTTTAAGACCCCTTATTTTAACAAGGTTTTATTCAGAGTCTTCGCGCTTTTTTCTCTTTGTAAAGCATGTAACTTTTAAAGGCAAATACATTTATTAACCGGTTCTCCAAAAAGCGGGTAGTTCTCTATTCGGGGCGCATTTTTTTACGTAAACTGCATTAACTAAGGCACCTATTTGGTTTTCACTGGTCGATAGGGCCATTCGTATTTCGCATTCGATTCATGACGCATGCAGCCCGTTGTTTTATCGGTCGTTAGCGGGTTGTCCCGGAATGCGGGAAGTCTCCCCATTCAGGCTATCAACCGACTTATCGACTGATGTACATGCGCCCTTAAAGAAATTCATTGATTCATTGTATAATACTATTGAAATTTCTAACAAGAAACCAAAATTCATATGTTTTTACATTTTTATAAAAAGCCATTGTTAGTAATTCAATAGTCGAATCTTTATAACTTCCATAATAATAACTCATAGTGATCATAAATTTAATCGAAAATTAAAATATCTACTTAAACATAAAATAATTTTATATTCAATTCATTTTATAGCTTCTTGTAAAAGCATTTTCTTCAGCGTAGGATGGTTTAAAACACCCACTGAAGAAAAATCAGACTATCATGCAAATCCTAATGAAGGCTAATTATGCTAACTGGAGGTAAAAGCAAATAGGAATGTTTTTTTCTTTTATTAAAGTGAATTTATTAGTATCAGTAATTTTGTGTGCAATTTCGAAATGCGGATGGGTATAATTACAATAATTATAGTTCATTAAGGACTGGGATCGTTTTTTATTTCGTGTTGATTTTACTATCCCTACTAATATATATAAATGTGAAAGTTTTGATATTTTTGCCCTTGAATTTGCCGCCTTTAGAATACCCAGGCCATTCCTTCTTTGACTACAGATCGAGAGGTCTCTGGTTCGAATCCCGGGTGGGGCAAAAAAAAGGTTATTAGGATTTTTCTGACAAAGAAATCTTAGTATCAGCACTGGAATATCCCCGTGTCTCGGAGAGCACGTAAAGCCGTAGGTTCTGCACCTGATCTCTCGCCGGTCGTGACGTTCTGCCGTTCCATCGGGTTATGAGAGTAAAGGAATAGAGAGTGCACCTGTGTTCGCGCGTACACTTGTGCGCTATAATATCTCCTGCGCAGCTGGCTAGTCTCTGTTGAGATTGGCCACCATGGCCGAAATCGGTCAGAGGAGCTATTATTTATTATCCCCCTCCCCCTTGATAACAGTATAAAGTGCAGAGCAATAGGAAAGTAATTTGCAATTCATGACCTATCGTTGATATTTCGTATCGATCAAACAACATAAATTTCAAATATCTGCATAGTAATTACTTAAAACTTTCAATACAGAGTTGGGAATATGAAACTAATAAAGTATTTAGGGGTGGGCGAATAAGGGATGTATTTCGTTGCACTGAGTTGAAGAAAGTTGGGAGTTGTGGCGAGGACCAAGTTTCTTGGTAACAACCAAGCCTCACATAGCGGCCAGATGTTCAGTTCCTGTTTTTTCCTCTATTCAACCGTGTAAAATGTTAACACTGTAGTTTTATAAAATATTCCCCAAGAAGAACTCGCAAAACTTGTATTTTTTTTATTGTAACAACTGTAGAACTTACAAATTAACATATTATGGATTATAAACAACCTTATTAATAATTTTAACTACTTTTTCTACTCTACATTAGGTAGCCTGGTACGCCAAAAGGTGGCCTGTTGCATATGTGTATATCCATTGTTGTATAAGTATGCATGTGCAATAAAGTAATATTCTCAATTATTCAATTGCGTTAGAAGTATAAGCAAAATAATAAATTGGTTAACTAGCGGACTGTTTGTCTGGTTTTGGTCTCATCATACAAACATTTTGTAAAATATATCATAAAATTTTTAATTTAAGTTATTCCGTTACAATGGAACAATTAATTACTAAATCATGTATGTTATTTATAAATGTCGTATTTGCATCTCTGTATCCTATTATTCATTTAAAAAAAAACAAGCAAACTTTTCTAATCCCTAAAAAAATATAATAAAACAAACATGAGACCACCCATTCCACAATTAAGATTTACAGCTCTGAAAAGTAAACAAAAACACACCAATTGTTGTATACCTTTATAACATTCTTATATGACTTTGTAACTGTAATGAGCAAAAACGTCTCTCTAATTTAGACAGCCCCATTTACATAATTCGGCGAGATTACGAACACATAACACAACAATAAACCGCAGTGGCTCGAAAAGCCAGGACTTCAGAAAACAATATTTGTAGTAACGTAGGATGGGCGCAATTACACGCTCTTTACACGATAATACTGCACTTAAAAACGTTTTAACGTGCCTTAGTTTGCGCTCAGCTTTTGTCCCAAACAAAAATATACGTAAATAAACTTAGGAGATTCCACAAAATGTGTTTTGCTGTTACAATGAGTTCGCGATCTGCATTGGGCGGAATAACTTTGTGCTTCGATCTACGTGTTACACGACATTACGTTTAAGATGCAGAAAATTGTATTTCAGAAATAGATTTTTCTCGCAGCGCATATTTTTAGAGTTGTACGAAGGAATAAGGTCTCTTTTAGACTCCTACATGGGCCGAGATAAATGCATTTTTATTGTTGTGTAGGCAACTTATAAATAAGAATTCCTACAGTCTTTTCTATTCTTCAGTATGTTCGTTGCCTTGTTATCGATCCATGGAACATTTCCTATCTGTTGTTGCACTATATCTTTGCATGCAACTGAGTTTTTAGAATCTCCCGCAAGATTTATAGTATGCTTTTGTACTTTTAGCATTACGTCTTTTATATTCCTGATTCTTTTATAACCGTTTAAGAATCATATCATATTTGTTTTACTTTAAAATTCTTAAATTAAAGAGATCCTAGAGTTTAATGATGCTATCAATGTAAGCAGTTTGATTATTTTTTTACCTATATATATATATATATATATATATATATGTATAATATAAAACTCAAACGTGACTGACTTATATAGTGATCTATCAATGCACAGCCTAAACCGCTGCGCTGGAGGGATTGGGGTAAGATTTGGCATGCAGGTAGATGTTAAGACGTACATCCGCTTAGAAATCATTTCTTATTATTTGTACCAATCCCACGGGAACGGGGAAAACAGATATACGCGTGTAAAACCGCGCAAAACTAGTCGGTTAAATAAAAGCTAAACTCAAAGGGATAGAATCCTAGCTATTGGCTCTCAGAATGGCTTCACACGAAGTATCACGTAAAAGCTTTCCGCGTTAACTGATTCAAAGCAAGCGATGCCTTTCGTTAATACTAGTACAAATTTAAAGATATGGCTTCTACAGTTTGTGGAATTTTATATAGAAAAGTGTTTTAACCATCAATAACAAGAGATTTCATTAGAGATCAAAAGAATGTCATAAACGATTGATGGTCTAAAATATTAAACCTAAATTATTTAAAAATCAGATACTATGGAATCTAGATAAATGATATACTACTTAAAAATACTTTTTATTATAAATACATACAAACTATACATAGATAAACACCAAGATAGTAGAAAATTACAATGCTCATCACATCATAATTTTCGTGTGGATCGAACCCACCCGCCCTATAGACCATTGCCACATCCACTGTGCCTATAGGGTCGTCAATTAATAAATTATATACATGAGCAAAGAGAATCATCTTGAAATGTTCATCATTATAGAGTCTTAATTACTGTTGTTAAAAAGAGAACATTCGCACAGGAATTTTCACTTATAAAATAAGTTTGAGCTCTAAGGATTTTGCATTGAGAAATGTCTTACATAATATTACTCCTATTTTACACAAGTAATGTTTATGAATACGAGTGTATATTTAAATTTTTGGAATTTAAAATGGGAATTAATTTGAAATTTAATTGGCTCAAGGCGTAGGTGAAAACTAACAACTATCTATAATACATTTGACCACAGTTACCCTTATATAAAAGCTAAACTCAAAGCTCTCAGAATGGCTTCACACGAATTATTACCTAAAAGCTTTCCGCGATAACTGATTCAAAGCAAGCGATGCCTTCCGTATACAAATTTAAATAAATAGCAGAATAGTCCTAAATTAAATAGACTTTATAAAAAAATATAATTTATGTAACAAACATCAATAATAGGAGATATTTCATAACATGTTTCATCGTCACAGAACCTAAATTACTGGAGATAGACACATGATTTCGACAGTATAAAATATAGGTTCCTGAAGATGAAGAGATTGTTTATATTAAAATTTTTGATAATAAAAATAATAAGACAAAAATCGTACTGACGTTTACTAACTTTTAAATTATATTTATTTATTTAAATTCTTTATTGCAA
>LQNK01002569.1:57943-75526 GCA_001586405.1 Phoebis sennae | reverse complement strand
CCACTGCGCCAAACGGGTCGTCAATTAATACATAATATACATAAGCAAAGAGAATCATCTTAAGGTTTTCATCATTATAGAATCTTAATTACTGATGTAAGAAACAAGACGTGTGTACACATATATATGGTTTCACATATAAAATAAGTTTGAGCTCTGAGGATTTCACATTGAGAAATATCTTATTTCGCATACTACATGACTTACTCTTTTTTGTTTTTTTACTCGTTGTGAATACGGGTGTATATCTAAATTTTCGGAATTTAAATTTTGGCTCAAGGCGTAGGTGAAAGCTAAGAATCTATCTATAATATATTTGACCACAGTTACCCTTATATAAAAGCTAAACTCAAAGCTCTTAGAATGGCTTCACACGAATTATTACCTAAAAGCTTTCCGCGATAACTGATTCAAAGCAAGCGACGCCTTCCGTAAATACAAATTTAAATAAATAGCAGAATAGTCCTAAATTAAATAGACTTCATAGAAAAATAGATTTTATGTAACAAACATCAATAATAGGAGATATTTCTTGAAATGTTTCATCGTCTACTGGAGATTTCGACAGTATAAAATATAGGTGTCTGAAGATGAAGAGATTGTTGATATTTAAATTTTAGATAATAAAAATAATAAGACAAGAATTACACAATACATATATATTTACACAGTGGTTGTAAATATCAGTTTTATAACCAACAATATTGTCCCCATAATAATACTAGATTTGAAATGGGTAATGTTTTATATTTTACAGGATTCACGAATTTTGGAAACCGAAATACTAAGTTCCATGAAAAATCTTCAAGTTTTCAACAAAATCATTAGTGCCAAGCGTATGTTCAACTTTCGGCATTAAAAACGTTTTACCCTGTCTTATTTACATACAATTACCATTACAGATGTAAGTAACAAAAAAAAAATACAATTTGCACAACAAAATCCTTAAAACTATAAGTTGGTAATAGAATACGATAGCATTGTAAGGATTTATATTTAATTCGGATCACAACTGCCATCTTAGGTAGGTCACAAAATAAACTGCTTATACATAAGAATAACAAAACTAAGGTTATTTCTAAATAATAGTTTATTTATTTATTCTTAACATAAAAAAAACTTATACAAAAAAAAATAACATAATATACGGTAAAGCCGTACAGGATTTGTCACTGCATATATTATTTAGTACTGAACTAGCTGAGCTCTGTTTCACACGTGTATATATCCAGTTCCCGTAAGATTTTCGTAATAAAAACTATCCCATATTATTCCTGGGGTTTCAAACAATCTCTGTACAAAATTTCATCCAAATCGGTCCGGACGTTTGAGAGCCTATTCAATACAAACAAACAAATGTCTGTAATATTAGTATAAATAACAAAAATAGATTTAATTGATTTAAACCGTATTGTGTAAAAACAGGATATTCTGTATATAGTTAATATCCGCTTTCGCCGGCTAACAATATTGCGTACCGTACGCGCTAGTTCATACTTATCACAAAACTTTCAGCCGGCGGGGGCGGCGGGGGCCTCCCCGGTGCAGTATCGATCGCGTCTGCTGCACGATGCAACTGTCTTCCGCAGATCAGTCCTTATCGTTTGCCGGAACGAGCCTCAGCCCCAACTAAAAAGCTTTTCTTTTCCATATACAACTACGCATGCCACCCACAGACGTAGGCGCAACGCTTTTTAACTCAAATAATACACTTAAAATTGAAAGCACGGACTCAACTAATGATATTAAGCAGGGTGGTTTCCAAGGGGGCTCAGGTAAGTAACAGCCGTCGCTAACTACGAAATTTATAACTAGGACCCGACTTGGAACGCCGAGCGTTGAAAATATTGTAAACTGCAGTCGTTTCGGATAAAATTAAATGAAAAATGAAGTTTGAACGCTGGCCGACAAAGTTGGCCACTCAAGTTAGAGCCTGTAGAGAGGCAAGCATACAGACTATACTGTGGTTACATATACGCATCGCCCCTACCTATAATGTCTATCGCGGTATTAAATACTCGAGCGAATATTGGAATTTCTAACGAGCCTTCAATATATTAGAGTGAAATAGTGTTACGAACAGAGTACTTAAACTTTATTAAAATTTTGAACACGTGTGCTACAAAGGGTTCGAACTTTATCATTTGTAATTAAGTTTTGCTCTGGTACACCAGAAGAGAGACGTTTATTAAAATAACGTTATAATAACTGAAATATCTTAAATTGTTTGAAAGGTAATATTTTCTTTTATTGTAGAAAAGGCTTTACGGTTTGGAGTGTCGTAAATAAGCTTCTTTCAGACAGGTCTGAAAAGGCGGGCAACCGAAAACATCGCTTACAAATACTGTGAATACTTACCGATGGTTCAATAATATTTGTGTGACTTCGCTTGTATAAGAATAAATATAATACAAGATTAGAGGTTTTGCTTAATACAATTCACACATTACAATAAGTGTCTATAAATATATATTTTTTTAAGTATATTGTGTAGTATTATTTTAATGAGACTCAAAGGACATAAATTATTATCATTAATCGGTTAAAAATTATTATATTACTCGAACAACAAAAACTCTTTATTGTATAAACATCATAATTATTTCGCTAACAAGATAAAAGAGACTATAACTTTGAACAATGATCGACCTTAGGAGCGATTTCTTCCAAGTAACCTGTGTTAGTACAGAGATCGTCGTAGCAAAGGCAAATAGCAACGTATAATAATACACTACTCTTACTTAAACTTATGATATATACAGTCAAACCTGGATAAGCGAGAGTTCAAGGTACCACAATCTTATTCTCGCTTATAGAGGTTTCTCACTAACCCGAGTTTCTCACTAATGCAGGTTCATGGGTAGCGTTTCTCACTAATAGAGGTACGCAGCAATAACAAGTTACAACAAGTCACGACATGTCATGACATGTCATTGGATAGACCTTCCAAAATAAATTAGAGGTTTCTAAATAGGTTTTTTGCCAAAATAAATATTTTTCGAGAATAGCGATTCAAAAGTCGTAAATGAGTCATACCGCGCGACAGAAAGAAAAAAAAACTTAAAACATGAAGTATTTCAGCGTAAAATTTTTGTTTAGCGCCTCTATAAAATACAGATATTTGTAGACCACGCGAGCGAAGCCGCAGGCGGAAAGCTAGTAATAAACAAACTTGACTGTCGCTTATAGAGGTAAGATAAGTAGAAGTCTCACTTATAGAGGTGCATGAGGGAAAAACGACTCTCCCTTATCGAGGTTTCTGTCTCTCACTAATAGAGGTTTTAGGAGCTAAAAATGCCGGGACCTGGCTATTACTCTCACTTATAGAGTTTTCTCACTTATCCAGTTCTCACTTATCCAGTTCTCACTTATCCAGGTTTGACTGTAATTGTATATATGTGTGTTATTAGCTCAATATAACAATCAATCCTACACAAAATAAACATGGTAACTATGTTATTGTGTATAAGTATGTTATCGCTACTATATTTTAACATTATTTTACATAATATGCTGGCCGATAATGAAAAAGAGGAAAAAGATTTTTCCATGTCTATAAATCATTGTCTATTTTATGGATACGAGGATATAAGTGACATGTATTTACACTTAGTGGTTTCTGTTGTTCATTTGGTGTTTTATGACATAGAAATAAAAACTACAAAATGACCAATCAACTGAAAAAAATTAAATGTATTGGAATCATCGTGGATTTGCTAAACAATAACGCGGATATTACACCTAACGCCATCTAGTCTCTGGTTACGTAAAGTTTCTATGATGTGTAACAACTGATTCAGACTGTTTCTACTCATACGCATTGATCCTACAATGCTTGATTGCTCTGTTGCAATAGACACTGTAATTAGTGTGTAATATGCACTGCTATAATACTTAAAAAGCCGCTCATCTTAATACAAAATAATGGTAAGGTACGAATGATAATCTTACGATAAATTGCGGTATCAAAGGCGTGTTGTTGTGTCCCAAGTGAATCGAGTCAATTAATAAACTGTAAATGTTAAACACCATCTTATAACCAACGGATACATAGTATCAACGTGGGGTATTAATGACAACTCATAGATTGTGTATCAATGATATCTTCAAATAGAAGGCAAGCTAAACTTTCAGCGGTAAATACTCTGCAGTTACCTATGTATGCCCAAAGGCTCAGTGAGTGAAATGAAAAATGTGGCTTGTACCTTTTATTTTATAGCTAAGCAGGCGGAGGAACATCTGATGGTAAGTGATCACCACCGCTTAAAAAAGATCGTGATATCATCCTGTGGTATCAGTGCTAAGTTTGAAACAGCGTCACCTATGTCATGCTCAAAGTCTCACTGAGGCTGATCAAATCGATACTAAACTGTAAATGTGGACACCAGCTGAAAACCTAAAGATAGATAGTAGTATTGATATCTTACATATCAATAATAACGTAAAGATTGATTGCAGTATCAACGATGACTAAAGATAGAAGGCGTGGTAAACTCGCAGCAGTATAAACCCTGCAATCACCTATGTCATGCCTTAAGCATCAGTAAATCAAATTGATATTAAACTTTAAATGAGGACATCTGAAAAACTAAAGATAGATTGCAGTATCAAAGATGACTTAAGATAGAAGGTGTGGTAAACTCGCAGCAGTATAAACCCTGCAATCACCTATGTCCAAAGCCTCGGTGAGTCAAATCGATATTAAACTGTAAATGAGGACATCTGAAAAACTAAAAACAGATTACAGTATCAAAGATGACTTAAGATAGAAGGCGTGGTAAACTCTGAGCAGTATAAACCCTGCAATCACCTATGTCCAAAGCCTCGGTGAGTCAAATCGATATTAAACTGTAAATGAGGACATCTGAAAAACTAAAAACAGATTGCAGTATCAAAGATGACTTAAGATAGAAGGCGTGGTAAACTCTGAGCAGTATAAACCCTGCAATCACCTATGTCGTGCCCAAAGCCTCAGTGAGTCAAATCGATATTAAACTGTAAATGTGGGTGCTGAGGGTTGGAGCGCCGCCAAGCTCTCCAGTGGTTCACGCACTCGACGATGACCTTAGGCTGAGAGCTGTGATAACATTTGATAAACCATTTTTTAATACTATAGGAAGAGTGTCAAAATTTTGCGTTCAAGTTTTCATACTTTGATTCAGAATAGAAAAGGATACCACATAATATTGTTTCTACGATCCCAACGTTTGTACCTAGTAAGGTACTAAGTTTTAATTCAATTTAAATAAACGTTGGCATTATGAAATATTATGGTAGGTATCGTCATTAAATAAAACTAGAGCTTTCTCAGCGTGTGAAATAAAAAAT
The DNA here is from genome assembly GCA_001586405.1 of Phoebis sennae. NCBI lineage: Eukaryota > Metazoa > Arthropoda > Insecta > Lepidoptera > Pieridae > Phoebis > Phoebis sennae. Next base: position 70,198 of record LQNK01002569.1, on the reverse strand, counting down.
ACACGAGTATCATTACGAATGCTTTGCGTAAAATGAAAACCACGCTATTAACAGATTATCGTTGCGGAATTTCATAAACTATTTTTATACACAAACTGAGATATATTTTATTATTTTTAACTGATAAATTCTAGTACATTAATTATCACAACCGATTTCTGAATTTTATGTACCTCTAAGCTACAAATGGCATCGAGAGATAAGATACATTTTTATTTCAGACTGACCATAAGACTAGGAGAGGATACTACTAAAATATAACTTTAATATAGCCTTTGTCACTCAGTGATATCCTATTATTTAGCTTTCGTATGCTGAAAAAAAATTTGAAATCGGTCCAGTAGGTTTTGCGAAAACATCACAAACGTACAAAAACACAAATATTTCCTGTTTATAATATTAGTATAGATGTTTAAAACAAACTGCCAGCCCCATTATTACAAATTAAACGACTTTATAACGCATATTCTAACTTTAACTATATTTATATAGGTATTAAACTTTAACCTGCAGCTAACTTCATACAAAAACAAAAATAAACAAATGATACCTCATACATGTGTCGGTTAGATGTACACCCTGCAATATTGATAAATATTTATTGTACTAATCGTGTATTGAATTTGGCGTGAATCCAGAGTGACCGTCCTCCATGGCTTTCCGATATTAACTCCAATGAATACATATGCAAAATACTGAAGGTATCACAAATTTAACCTATGTAAGTTTACAAATCTACACTAATATTATAAAGAAGAAAACTTTGTTTGTAATCAATAGGCTCAAAAACTACTGGACTGATTTAAGATTATTTCACCATTCGAAAGCTATATTATCCACAATTAACATAGACTATATTTTATAGGCTATATATATAACATTAAGCTACTGGAGCGAATCCGCGTGGATTAGCTAGTCTATGTTAATAACATATCTAAAGAAAATTTATCTATTCTTCTTCTGTCCATTAAAGTTACCATAAAATTATATTGTAGAGTGAATTTAAACTGAATTTGTGTTTTCTATTAATTTACGTTCTACGTATAATAAGTTTAAAGGTGCGTTTTTCCACAAAACCATCACGATACGACAATGACGCCTGCGTTACATTCAATAACATTCAGGGACATTAACTTAATAAGAAAACAGTATTAATCAGATTAAAATACATTTTGAATGTGCTATTTTTAAGCCATTATTATTTTTCTTTTCTATTCCTTAAAGAAAGGCTTTAGTACAATTCTTGAACGTCATCCTTCAAACCTCAATAGCAATTCAACTCTTTAAAATTCAAAATCGGATTTCAAAGTCATAAAATCATACATTTAAAAGCGGAGCACCGTGGCCGAGTGCTCTCCTGCAACAAAATAACAATCGTTAACCCGGCTAGCACCATTCTCACGATTCTAAGACTATCTTAAAAAGAGCCGACAAAAATGGCGGGTAAATTCACCCGTGTTAAAGAACATTGGAGCCTCGCCAGGTCGCTCTCAAGAGGAGCACCCTCCGACGCCTCCTGTGACGCTAATTGCTACGTAATTATCTCAATTATACAAATTATTAATTATTTATAATACAATGAATGTGTAGCGTTGACGCGAAATATTTTTGAATGGGTGTGAAGCATTTGTTTAATCCTGGTTATTTTTAACAACAAAAGCATTTATGTAACAATTGCAATTATAAGTTTTGTTTGGAGTTGTTGGGAGTTTTTGGGTAATAAGTGGATAGGTTTATAATTTTACTTAGTTATTTTATTAACAAGTATGTATAAGAATTGCATTTACACGATACAATTTTAAATAAGTTTTAACTAGGCTACGTAAACATATTATCATACAGGAATAATACAAATTAATAGAAAAAATCCTCGTTTTCTCAAAGGTTTGAAGACTTTATTGACTCGTATGAATTTTTCGTTAAGTTGAAATGCCTTTATACTTACAAATCGTAAATACATTGGAAATACATTAGATATTTATAAAAATACCTTAGGTATGTTCAATACAATTCATATATGTATATTTCATCTAATTCCTTAACCTGCCTGTAGCCTAAATCCAAGCTTACAAAAATTAAATACTAATAATTATTTTAGGTTATTTAAGAAGGAAAATTTACCAAATAAATAAATTCAACCAGACTTCACTACAATGATTACTACTCCATCAATAGCAAATCAAATTTTAAGTACGACCCTTGAGGAAAATCGAAATACTTGTTAGTTTGAGTACAGTGCACTTTACAGGGCTAAAAGCTTACACTTTAAACATGTATAGAGCGGGCAATGCACATTTATTACACAAAAACATTCTCTAATATTTAATACATAAAATTAATGTTTGCTCAACAACTTCCTTATCGTGCAACGTTATTATATGAAATGGCATATTTTCAGTTAGTTTGTTCCAAATTTGAATAATCCATCACAGATAATGTATGAAAATTGCGATTGCTGTTCTAATCTTTGTCTATGGTTCATACTTCGCTCTATACCTGTCTATGGTCTAAGGCTTAAGCTATAAACTGGAGGCATGCCAAGACGCTATGTCTGGACGCAGTTACATTTGCACAAGGGACACACTAATCTTTGGAAATCAACCCGCAGCTTCTTTGAGCTTACAAATAACATTTAAAGACTTTTTAATGGCGGCTGTATTAAATAAATCTTGCGTATTATTGTACGTTGCGACCATTAAAGTAAACAGTTTTATTGTTTGCTATATTGGACGTGATTTACTTTTGGGGTTCTATAAATAAAATACTTTACAAAAAACAATAAATAAATGGAATACCTAACTGTATTTGAGAAAATAAAAAAAATATTTATTATTTTGTTCCCTCGCTTACACTCAATTTATGCTAAGATATTCTTTATTTTCCCCCTTGGAAACATTTTAATTTCGAATCAGTTTAGAATCAGTTTTGGAGACATTGCTATATCCTATTGAGTAAGTACCGGCTGAGATAAGTACCCTAGCCATTTAGCGCATTAGAAACTACAAGCTTGTACAGATCTTGGTAAGCTGCTTGAATTTGTACATCTAAATTATATAACCAAGGAACTATAATGTATCTCGAACCCACTTTGTTGAAGATATATTTTTAAATAACCTTCGACACAAGAATTTCAAATTACTTTACGCTGTATTTTGTCTTAAAATATTTTTAAAATACATTGAATAAAAAACAGCATTTTTAATATTTTTTTAACATAAATCCTTTGACATTTTCGCTAAGCACCAATAAAACAGGAAATAAAGGCATGATACAGTGAAGTGTAGTTCTATTGGGCCAATGAAGTATGGAGGCTCATCCCACTTCTGATCTCTTGACCGCAACAGATGCTCCCCACCTATGGTGTGCATATGGCTAACTTTAACAGAGAATGTAATAGCTAAATGTGTGAAATTGATATACCGTTTCAAATATAATGATTGAGACTTGATAACCGAACAAGTGGATATAACAACATAATACTTTGGCCACCAGATAACTAATAAACATACTTTTTTTAAATACATACATACTATAGATAATGAACACCCAGACAGTAGAAAATTACAATTATCATCACATAATTTCCTACCCGTGGGGAACCCACACCCTCCGGCGCAAAAGACCATTGTCACATCCACTGCGCAAAAATTTTTATTAAAAATAAATTAATAAGCTTCACCATGACTAGTATAGTATTATATTATCTGTGACCATGATAATATAATCTGTGGAAGTGGTATTCGCGCGTCTTCGCTCCAGCACGCAGCCGGCGGCGCTGCATTTCCGAACGCATAAGCGTTCGATATCCGCGACGATTGTTTGTAGACCGCCCGCCCCCGAGCCCTAATGGAACCGCTAGCTGCTTAGAAATAGGTCTTCTATTTATCAGTTGTCATATAAAACCCTTTATATAGGATGTAAGTAAAGGGTAAAGCATCTTAAATACCGTGACGCTCAGTATAATCTTATGTTGGTTTTAACACGAGTACTTTCCATATTAAATGAAATACTTTAAAAAAAAATTAAACGCGATTAAAATCCCTTAAAAAGTATTTTATTTAATATCGTGACACTCTTTAATGTAAAAAAAAACTCTTTAATGTATACGCCATGTATATGTCATAACCTCTTGTAAATAAAAAAAAAATAAAGTTTATTTTCAAAAACCAGATTAGCTTATACAATAGTGCCCTGTCCAATGAACTAGGTGGTAATATGTATCTCAGGGAACACTGCCTCCCTTTATATTAGTTACAATTGATAAAAATAAAATATCTAGAGATATTCAGAGCTTTAAAGTAAAGTATAATATCTGTGCTCTGTTCACTTTTTCTACCAGTATTTATAAATGTATAAATTAATTATAATATTGAGTTATTATTTACTTATAAATATAATAATAGAAGGTGTTTTGTCAAAGAGAAGCCCAGTACTATGAGCGTCGATGGAATATTTCAATCTCCTGTACATAGAATTTTCGGCTCATACAATTAACAATTCAGTTATGTCGCACATAAGTTGTATTGAACAGTTCAAATCGTGAGTGTCGTGGAGTATGTAGACTGTATCGTGTGCCGGTCTAACTTCTAGTTTGACGCAGAACCGATGTTTGGAGACACATGGAGAACTAGATGGGGCCTTACTAAAGCAATGCCCAAAAACTGTACATAAGTTAGACAGTTAAAATGGAAATATATATCATTAAACCCTAACCGCAAAGCTTATACTGTTGATTTTCGAGGAGTTCCCTGGAATATCTTCAGACTTGAAAGAAATTTCTATGGGACCACGCTGACACTCTACTCGTTCAAATGCATAAGTAATTTTACAAATCGATCCATAAATGCGGGAGATATGCGGTAATATACATAAAAAAACAGTTAAATTGAGAATCACCTCCGTTTTTTTGCAAGTCGATTAAAATGGAAGTGAGTGTTGTGGAGTATGTAGACTGTACCGTGTGCCGGTCTAACTTCTAGTTTAAAGCAGACCCGATGCTTAGAGACATATGAAGGACTAGAAGGAGTCTTAGTCTTGAAGCAGTGGTCAAAACACTGTAGTACAAACTGTGCATAAGTTGAACAGTTAAGAATTAAAATGGAAGTGAGTGTCGTGGAGTCTGCAGACTGTTTCGTGAGCCGGTCTTATTTTAAGATTAACACATAGGGAAGTGAGGAACCACGCGAAGGATACGACGAGGTCTGACTGAAGCATATTTCATAAGATCATTTGAGAAAAAAAATTATGCTTAGAAGTCCTTCCCCAATTTTAAGAATGTTTTTTTTTATGGTATAAGGGGGCACACGAGCTGGCGAGTCACCTGGTGTTAAGTGATAAACGCCGCCCATAAATACCCACAAGTTACGAGGACTCATGTTTGTACTAATATTCCCAGGTCTTAGCCTCTAATATCGTAAATCCATCCCTGGCCACCGCTGCAAAGTTATGCAGTCGATTTCAGAACTGTCACATGATACCTGCACGCTACGCCAGACTTAGTTCCCAAATTCAGATGTTCTCAAATCGACACTTCGATTGCATTTGTTTATTTTAATCGTTTCAGAACACAGGATTAGTTTGTGTTTCCAACTGTAGAATTAGAGAAATCGATAAGCTCTGATGAATAAGTAGGAAATAAGCAGCACAAAATATATGTATAGACTTTGATGTTGCAGATGTTCATGGGCTGAGGTTAGTCACTCAACATCAGGTGAATGCAACACTTGCTCCACTTGCCTGCTGTAACATAAAAAGAATGTGCTTTTAACAGACGTTCAAAAACAGGAGTGGTTCTCAATTCGCCCGTTTTTATATATTATGTACCTATAAAACACATTCATGGACTACTTTCAAAAAAAACTTTCGAAAAATTCTTGTCTTGTTGAAATGTCTATGTGGTCCCATAGAAATTTGGTTATAGTCTGATCATGAATATGGAAGATATTCCAGGGGACTCATGGAAAATCAATAGAGTAAGGTCTGAGGTTAAGTTTTAATTATGTATATACATACATTTAACTCTATTTCTGAGACTGAATTGTGTCTCGCTCTGATGAAAAGGGTAGAAGGTCGTTTAAAACGGAAATATAATAACTTTTTGCAAAAAAATGATAAAGGCACCGCTTTATTTTATACTTTTTAATGTGAGGAAGTCGATTCTATTTTTGGCAACTTTTTAGTGTCGCTAATAGGTCCATAGTCATTCCTAAATTCTAGAAGTAACTCCTTAGCTGATAATTCTTCACCGCTTTATTCATCTTACCGTTTATTACTATAAATAAAACTGTGCCAAATGAGAGAAATAAATAAACACAATTTTAACTACCCAATTCCGAGAATAGTTAAGTTAGTCATGTTAGCAATACTAGGCGTCTAAGCAAAATCTCATTTTATGGTAACATCTCGCTAAAGTTTGTCAGTTTAAGAGACGTTATAAATTTCAACGTACAGCTATTTCGTTTGCGGGAAGTCGTTAATGACCCAAAGAATCGTTTTTATGATGTTTGCTTTGATCACAGTACAGCATCAAACGTCGTTTATGGAGCAATAACATCGAATTCGGGAACAAATTGGAAATACGATATCTACCACGAATTTTGGGAATATAAGTATTATAATATGCCTAATAATATCATGTTTATGCTTGCTTAACTTATGAATTTGCTCTCTATAACTAAATATTGAAAAAAAAATATTGATGTCACTCGACATCCAAAAAAGATTTTATTTTATTTGTCACTAGTTCTTAATAGAATATATATGACTTCTTAATTAAAGTAATTGACTAATGTATAGCACAGTTAATGACGTAGCTTGGGTTCACATTAAATTAAAACAATTTACTGTGTTTACTGTACAATTATCCTTTTACTTCATAATTATTAGTAGGCATTAATCTTAATATTGGAAATGTTTATTATCACAGCATTTATTTAAAACCTTGTAATTCCTCCGTTTTGAATAAGAACGTACCGCGCTCTAAACATAAATAATACTGTAATACGTTCTCATGGGATTTTTGGTATAAAAACTATTCCATGTGCTTTCTCGAGTTTCAAACTATCTTGATACAAAAGTTTATCCAAATCGGTTCAGTAATTTAGGCGTGAAGAAAAGACAAATATTACACATAGAGTTACTTTCGCATTTATTATATTAGTAAAGATAGGAATGAGGAAGTAAGGATGAGGGATTACACTTAATGTGGGGTTTTGATAAATAAAAAAACCTAAAAATTACAATAAAATTTGCAAGAAAGAAGGAATAAAGAAAATGAACGTTTATTCTACTCCATTAACGCCTGATTAACTGTTTAACCGTACTGAGAAAAAAGAAAAAAGAACACATATTACTTTAACAAAAGCGAAATTTTATATGGGATAAAGTTATCTATTAAGCAATATGATATGTTTCTAATGAGATGAGCAGATGTTTCGCTAAATAACCGGCGCTGTGTGTTTAACATGCTTGTTTTAATTTTAAGTAATTTCAAATCTGTTAGATCTGTGGGGTATGTCAAATATGGCAATGTCAGTGTCAACTGATAGTCACAACAATTATACGTCATTTAAAAGTCACAACACCAAATTTTTAGGTTACTCTTTAATCATTCTTTACAATATTATAATTTAAGCAATAAGTCAACTTTTGTTTATATGTTTTGAATAAAAAAATAAATGGAAGAAGATAAAGGACCGCAATTTGGAAACAGACTTCTCGAAAATGTGGACGAGGTCTTTAAACATAACGCTTGGTACTGTATATAATATTTCGATTAGAAGTTGTAAAAAATTGCAAGATGTATATAAAGTGACTTTAGAAAACACAAGGCATAGAAAAAAACCCCCCGGAGGATCACGATTTCTACAAGATCAAAAAGATCTTTATCATTTCAATGCATGGTATCCAAATTTAAAGTTTTACCTATTTGAATATTTAATGAAAATATAGGGATTTATGGGGAAAAAATTGTACCTATACTCTTTAAGATTAAACCGTGTCCAGTATAAATTAATCATGCAATATCTCATTTATTGTTTAATCAACTTATAAAGATATTACCAGTATATTTATTCAAATATCTCTCATAGGGTTATTTTTTCCTGAAACATGAGCAGGATACAGGGGAGGTTTTTTATTCTATTATTTAGTATCTGAAACCTGGTTTATTTGAATATTTCAGGGATAATGTGCAATGGGATGAGGAACAAGAAAAAGCAGCCCAAGAGAAAGTAGAACAGAACTCCCTCGTAACCTTTTCAGAAGATACCTTGAAAGATCTAGAGGAAAATGCTGATAAGCACTGGGATGATTTCTATGATATCCACCAGAACAGGTAAAATAAAAATTCTTTATTTCACTCATGTTTTTGGCACACTCCATCTGCCTCATATTTTCTAATTTTGTGATTTTACCCGACTAGGTAATGTTATTGATCATAGATATATAAATGGTTGTCTGTCCATTTCATTGATACACCCTACGGCCCAAACAGCTGGATAGATTTTGACATAGAGTTGTTCAATTTGTTAGAATTGTGGTAGTGACATGGGCGATACATATTTTCAAAATAATGCTTGCAAATCAAAAAAGGAAAGGTGTGGTTGAGGTGGGAAATTTCATAGATAATTCAGTCAGGTGTTTTCATACATTACGTATATAACTTATTTAAGATAAGGTGTAACCATGCCTATTATGTATATTTTGGTAAGCCTAATTTTATTAGTGTAAATTTTAGGGGTCTGATTGAAAATCAGTGCTAGGAGCATTCCCAGCATTTTTGCTGAATTAGGTCCCTTTTGGCATCTAGTATGACACATCAGCATGTTACTATGTTTTCTTTTTTATTTTGTGTTATCATAAATGTATTGTGTCATGTCTTTCTCTCAAACAAATGATTTTTCTTTCTTCTTTCTTTCTTATTAATTATGACTGTTAACAAACCAATAGTAATATAATATCTATTTTACTCCCAATATAAGTTAAAATTTCACTTTCAAAATAATAATGAGTAAAATTATTTCATGAAAAATATTTTTTCCACAGATTTTTCAAAGACAGACACTGGCTCTTCACGGAGTTTCCTGAGCTTGCCCCGGACAACACATCTGCCCCCAGCAGAGTATATCCTGAAGACTCTGGTATCAACGACATTGAAGTACAACTACAAGACACTACTCTCGAATCTGGCAACAAACGGCGCATTTTCGAAATCGGCTGCGGAGTTGGCAACACAATATTTCCCATACTGCAATACAGCCGAGATCCTAATCTTTTTATCTATGGATGTGATTTCTCCTCAAAAGCCATAGACATAATGAAAGAAAATGAACTATATGATACTAAAAGATGTGAAGTGTTTGTCCTTGATGCTACAGCAAAGGAATGGAATGTGCCGTTTGAAGAAAGCAGTATTGATATTATTGTGTTGATATTTGTGCTGTCTGCTATTGATCCTAATAAGTAAGTTTATAACTCTTTCTAATGATATTAAACATAAAAAAATGTAAACCCCGTGACAGCATGCTTAGAGTAGATTTATTTAAGTCCATTTTGCTGATAGATTTTGATTTAAGTGCAACAAGTAACTTCTGTGTCCTACACAATTGACACATTTTCTTTCTTGTTTCCTTTGGGAATAAATCGTCTTTGTTGTTACACTTATGCTCAATTATTAAACTTTTGATGTTACAAGTTAAACTAATTAAAAATAAATTACCACACCACGAAACTAGCATTTATATGTAACATTACATTTAAAAAATTAACACTTTTGGCATTAATCCATTACTGCAAAATATTTCTTATTTCTCCTTATGAAAAAGAAATTGCTTTTTACAGGTTTCCAAACTAAAGAAAATGCATAATTTTTGTGTAAAAATATATTGTTCTTATTATAAAATATGTATACAAATTCATGAATAAAATCTGACCATAGAAAACTAATGTATATCTTTTACTTACAGTAAGTGTATGTATTTCTAACACATTTATGTTCACATTTCAGGATGGGTGGTGTTATAAGTAAAATTTTCAAATACCTCAAACCTGGGGGTTTAGTAGTATTCCGAGATTATGGCAAATATGATTTAGCACAACTACGCTTCAAGAAAGGAAGGTGCATATCAGACAATTTCTATGCTCGTGGTGACAAAACTCTAGTATACTTTTTCACACAAGAAGAAATATCGAAATTGTTTAAAACAGCAGGATTTTTGGAAGAACAGAATTTAATTGATAGACGACTTCAAGTTAATAGAGGTAAAAAATTAACTATGTATCGGGTTTGGATACAAGCTAAGTATAGGAAACCGTTATGATGTTTGTAATATATTTTTACAATTAAATAATATATTGATATAATTTAAATGTTTGAATTTATAGTTGTAATTTACAATATCCACTACATATGAAATATTTTTACAATAATTCTCAATAAGACCAATAAATTACTTTTATATCTAAATTTTAACATTTATTTGTCTCAAATTCTTATAAAATGCTTAAGAATAAACTTTCTACAAAAGAATAGAAAATCAGGTTTTTGGGAAGCTGGTAAACAATATTTTTTTCGATCAAGTGTCGCCATCTGTCGACGAATTTAAATGCGTTCAAACTTAAAATGATAGGGTTTCTTAAACATATTCATGACTTTCGTGGTCATTTGCGGTGGGGGGCCCTTCCAGGTCACACGCATATTTTGTACCACTTTTTCTATTAAACTTTCAATTTCCAACTCTGCGATTCTCCTTCCAATACAAGAACGAACTCCAAAACCAAAGGGCTGGGTGACCATTGGATGGGTATGACCGTAGTATAGAGGATCAGATTTTTCTACAAGCCATCGTTCTGGGATAAATTCGGTGGCTCTTGGGTAGTGCTTGTCCATTTTGCTTAAGAATTCGTTTGGGGATAGGATGTCAATCTGAAAAGAAACACTTTGTACCATTTTGTTTTTTAGACTTGAAATTTTATTTATTTATTTATATCATTGTATATCATTTAGACGGAGGCCTGGCGCCCGAAGGCCCAGTTGTTTCTCATCTGAACGTAGTAATAAATTTTATTATGATTGTTATTTACATTAAATGCGCTATGAATTGAAAATGTGCATATTCCTAAATAAACTTTTTTTTTTCTTATTAAAAAATGGGTTGGTGGATTACGATTGTATTTGTTACGCAAAAGCATAAAAGAAATCGTGAAATCTTAGTGTGTTTCTCGGTGAAGGTCCTTTCATGTGAAAAGGCTAAAACAAAATCTAAAACATATAACTATTATCTATACTAATATTTTAAAGAGATATTTGTTTGTTTGTTTGTATTGAATAGTCCCGTAGGACTAAATTGGATGAAATTTTGTACAGATATTCTTTGAAACCCCAGGATTGATATTAAATAGTTTTTATTCCAAAAATTCTACGAGAACGGGATATATACGGTAAAATCGCGGAGCTCAGCTAGTTTACAGTAAATGGGAACTAAAAAATAAATTACCCCTGGTGGAATACGATAATCTTGAACAATATGTTCTTTGGTGGTTCTTCGCAAATTGGCCGATATAACTGGATACAATCGTTGGGACTCCTTAATGCAAGCCTTTAAATATCTTTTGTTGTCTGTTGCGGAATTTATTTCTTCCCGTAATTTCGTTTGGACTTCTGGGTTATTCGCCAAATTATACAACAGAGATGTAACTACGAATCCCACCTGAAAATTATTGTATTCTTTACATTTGAATATGCCTGAATTCCCATCCCATACCTCTCGCACCCTGTTACTACCCACTCCTATACCAATTTCCCATCATTAATCGTCTCTTTATCCCCGTTCCCCTTCCTTCAAGCCGGCAAGACATCTGCGACACTTTGATGTTGTCGATGTTCATGTGCTGCGGTCAGTCACTTCACATCAGGTGAACCGCATTCTCTACTTGCCTGTTGTATGATAAGAAAATCGGGCATTTTATGATAAAATAACAACAAATAGATGTTTATAAGAATTACATATAATAGCTAAGTATAAAAATTCAGTATGTTATAAATAACACAGAAGCACGAATTCGACGCGATGACAGATATACAGATAGACTTAAAGTAACTCTACAAATGCGAAAGTATCTCTGTCTGTATATTTATCTATTCTTCGCGCCTAAAAAAAGTAACAGATAAAAAATACATACAGTATCAATTCCTGCTAACAACATTTCGCTGGCCATCATTATAGCCACCTTCTCATCGACGGCTAGTAACTTTTC
>LQNK01002569.1:40928-56270 GCA_001586405.1 Phoebis sennae | reverse complement strand
TGATGTTGTAGATGTTCATGGGCTGCGGTCAGTCACTTAACATCAAGTGGACCGCATGCTCTTCTTGCCTGTTGTATGTGTGTATTATAAATAAAATTTAGACATTTTATGATAAAATAACAACAAACAGATGTGTATTATAATAACATATAATAGCTAAGTATAAAAAATCAGTATATTATAAATAACACAGAAGCACGAATGCGATGCTATCACAGATATACAGACAGACAGAGTTACTTTACAAGTGCGAAAGTAACTCTGTCTGCATGTCTGTCTCTTCTTCACACTTAAATCAATAAAAAAAATCTTTATGTTCCTCACACTTATTCTATATTCACATTAAATATAAATAGTACACTTAAAACAATCTTTAGTAACATATAAAATACATACAGTATCAATTCCTGCTAACAACATTTCGCTGGCCATCATTATAGCCACCTTCTCATCGACGGCTAGTAACTTTTCGATGATACTCTTGTTTTCGTCTGGTATATCATGACCTCGTTCTTCTATTTGTCTTTTTGCTTCTTTTATAAATAGGGCACTTGTCCTGAAAATTATATTACTTAAAATATTGTTCGTTACTACACGTTTTTTATAACTTTTATATGGCCGACATTGAAGTAGTTATTGTAGCAATTCCACCACCTTTTGTGAATGGATATTTTTTTTTGTTTTTTTCAGTTGTTGCAAAAATAAAATGTTTTTCGTTACTACACTTTTTTAACAGACATTGCAGACATTGAAGAAGTTATTGGTTGTACCAATCCATCACCTGTTGTGAATGGATATTAATTTTTTTTTCAGCTGTTGCAAAAATTTTTACACAACCTTAATTACAATATCCATTACATATAAAATTAAAAATACTTTTATTGCCCTAATCAAGGTTTTTCACAATTAAAGAAAAGAAATTTCAAAATAATAATAATAAATAATTGTGGCAAAGGGCCATGACTCAGTATTCGCTTGCTTTGTCATAAGACGAAGCAATACTGTTTTTCAGTCACCCCTAGAAGTAGGAACTGAAAGATGAATAAATATTTCATGAACTAATTAGATTCTCTTATCTTGTTATCAAATAACTAGTTAATAATAAGATATGTACTTACTCCCACTGTCGCTCATACGTGCCCATAACCTTGTAAAATGTGATCGTCGGAATATATTTCCAAGGATGAGGCTTAAACTCCAGTTCCCACGTGTATTCAAGGACTTCCTTCGCGCACCTGATCAATGTTTTTGCAGGATCGTTCTCCCTCAAATCGTCTCGTAGACACCCTATCCTACTCCCAAGACCAACGTAGGCTACTGATTCTAGCGCCCATTTTGTGATCTCGTCGTCAAATTTTTCATTTATTTGATCGCTGTTATCAGCCATTTTGAGTAACCTAGAAACAAACATATCGACTACCACTACTTACTACTACTTTTTTTTTTCGTATTTAGCCGTTCTGTTACAAATCGGGTATAAGACCTAGTAAACATATAATCGCGTATGATTATCAACCAAGTTATTAGTGGGCGAACAAACATATTGATGATTTTAAAAATTGTTTGTAAAGGATTAATAAGGTGCCTAAAGTGCTTCGGGCATTGTCGTTTTCTAGGAATTAAAAAGGAGGTCTCTATTGAATTTATTCGACAAAGTAGATAAGTAATTTCTGTATCAGTTTCATAGAATTCTTATGCAGTTCATATAACGTATAGAGCAGCATGAAATAACTATATTTGTTCAGTATATTACATGAAACAACTATTACGAAGGACGCTAAATGATAATACACTACAATAAATACCTGGAAACTAAATCCTCTGCGATTTCGCTGATCGCCGGCGCGTAAAGTTTCACGAGCTTCGGTTTCAAGAATATAGGATTTACTTTAGTTCGGAAATCGCGCCATTGTGCACCTTCGCTGAAAATTGTAATTAAATATCATTAAGTATTTGTACTCCTCAGCTAATTCTAGCAAGCAAGTCTATTTTGAAGGCTCGATTGGCGCAGTGGATATGACAGTCTATTGCGCGGGAGATTGGGTTCGATTCCCCCAAGTTGAAAATTGTAATATTATTAGAGATGAAACGGATATCCGGTAACTATCCGGTATCCGGCATATCCGGCCCTATTTTCACTATCCGGACGGATACCGGATAATAAAATAAATAAATGTATATGTCAAAAGATGTTTCGCGCGACATCGTTCGCGCTGAATTCTTTACGCCCTTAACTCGTCTATATCGCTCTTTTCTGTGGAAACACAAAATTTTCTAAAACTTTATCGTTTCTCGTTGTCTAATCTATTTCTGTATCAAATTTCATCAAAATCGGTACTGTAGTTTAGGCGTGAAAGCGTAGCAGACCGGCAGACAGAGTTACTTTCCAATTTATAAATTAGTAATTGATTATTTTACACAAAGCAAATCTATACATATAATAAAACAGTAATCAAACCATTTCTGTACATTGAATATTTTTCAGAAAGAGTAATTGGTATGCAATATGTATGTGCTATAGACACCAAAACCATGGATAGATTTTTATTCTGTTTGTCTGTTTGTATATTCGTTAATCAAGTAAAAAGTACTAAGCAGAATTTGATAAAATTTCATACGCTGATAGAACAATATCAGGTCCAACTTATAGGCTATATTTGATTTGAAAAAAAAATGAGAGTGGCTCACCATACCAGTAACCGTAGGGAAAAAAAAATAAATCGCTAATGTATCATTAAATGAGGTGTCATTGGATAGGTCTTTAAAAATAAAATAGAGGTTTCTAAATATGTTTTTGGATAAAATAAATATTTTACGCTGGTAATACCTCGTGGCCGGGTGAGATTTGGGTGGGTTTAGTTGCGGATATGCAATATAATCCATGTGGAAGATATTCCACGGAACTCCTCGAAAATCAACAGAATAAGCTCTGTGGTTAAGGTTTAATGATGCATATACCCATTAAACTCTAACTCTGATACTGAATTGTGACTAGATAATGTGATTACTCTTCACAGGTCACGAAAAAGGGAAAAATAATAGCTTTTTGCAAAAACATAGAACCGACTTCCTCACTCTAAAAAGTAGAAAATAACTTTTATTCTTTTTTTGTTAAATTGAAAATATATACAAGCACTGACTTTGTATAGATTGAAACAAAAATAAAGATTAGTTTCTACTTTTTAGATGTATTTGTATTTGATGAAGTCGGTTCTATTTTTTGCCACAAATTATTATTTGTATATGAATAATGGCAGAAATTGTCGCGCGCGTTGTAACGCGATAAACGTCCGAATATCCGGTCGCCGGATATCCGGCTATCCGGCCATGTAGCTAGCAGGATATCCGATATCCTGTATCCGGCCAAACCACTATCCGTTTCATCTCTAAATATTATGATGAATTTTATGTATGGTATGGTTGTTGATGTGGTTTAAAATATAAAAAAAATATGTACGTAAGTATATATCAGTTGTCTAAATTCTCCGTGGAGCCTGTTATTCAGAAAAGGAGTTACTTTGCATATCTATGTATGAGGGAAATGAACACAAAGTTACTCACATGGTTTTACTTTAGTATGAATTAGCGACTTATTACTATCAAAAAGAATATGGAAATGATGCAAGGCAGCATGTTTTATAGCATATAGCAACAGTGATCAAAACTGGGACATACGCAGTAGTAAGCCCATAGACACCATCATACGTCGACTTTTTTAGCTCTGTTCTGTAGTACACCAAAGTCTGAAATCCTGGCCGAGATGGGTTCATAAGGTCTTCAGATCTATACACCTGCAATTAATTTATTTATTTGTGTTTTTTTTTAAATAATCTCGTATTTACCCTAGGTGTGATTTCCCTCGTCTTTGATAGCTATCATCATATCACCATATCACCACACTACACAAAGATGGGTATAAAATTTTATCTACTTAATTTTAACTGTATTATCGTAGCCAGCAGTAGACCGGCGTGAAGCAGTATTGCACTGTGTATCGTACGGTGAGCGGAGACCTAGAGGCCTCTATTCCCATCCCATTCCATTCCTATCTTATTCTACTCTCCTAATTACCCAGGATTAATTCTCACTTTATCCCCTCCCTTCAAGCATGCATCTGCGACACTTTGGTGTTGTAGATGGGCTGCAGTCAATCACTTAACGGTGATTCGCATGCTCCCCTTATCTGCTGTCATATAAAAAAGAAATTAAACCGCATTGGTCACCCCGTTCAGTGGTAAAAGCGCAAGCAAAACATGGAAAGCTGACCTCCTTATAGAAAAATCAAAAATCAGTAAAATAGATGACGCATCCACCCTACGCCCCAGTAAAGGACACGGGAATTCCCATTTCGTTAAAAATTTAATTGATTATTAACATAAGCAATTAATATTACCTGATCATAAAGTTCCGGGTCGTACAACACTAACATATTTGCTCTTCCTAACACACCGTCTAATTTTACAATAGGCCCAAATTTGTCATAAAGAGCCTTGCTTAGGTCATAAAATGTTTTCTGTGGTCCAATTGTGCCTGAAACAAATTTTAGTTACCAATGGCTTTGGTGTAAAGTGTAAACGAACATCACAGATACAACGACCATATCGGTGGTTAAGTGGTGAGTTCAATCCCCAGCGGAGACGTGATAAAAAATATCTCGATCTTGCAGAGCATTAAATACTGATCGCCTCCTGGAGTAAAAGGAATTTAAAACGGGACTACACTAACTTAGGAAAAACTAACTTATAAGAATTTCGACATACAATGTGTACTTATCGTGGGAAGACATTTAACGAGAGTAAAGAAAGAGTATGTGTAAATATTTTAGTACTATAATGCCTCACGCGCAACGTAATCGATCAGAGACGAAGAGGTAAAGCTATTGTAATAGATGAATAGAGCCCACCATCACACTCAGTCCGCAAGTAAGCGATGCCAAATTTATAAACAAGATGATAAATGAATCCTAATTTCCTACATCTGTTAAACAGATATTCTTGCTAGCAGTAGTCAGTTATTTAATTTCACCTATTTTTCATAATCGGCGACAAATCTTTCGATATTTCTCGGCATAATGATTCCAATTGCTTTAGATCTGCACAGAATTTATAATAATTGATAAACAGGTGCCATACACAAAGTGTTTTTCCATTATAACGTTTAAAGCCTTTAATACTTACCAAAATAAGGAAGAAAGTGGTGTAACGGCCCCAAAAAAGGTATACCCGACAAACCAGGAATATCTTCAAATGGCTTTATTGTTTTTGAAGATAACTCAGATTTATTTACATTGTGAATGTTTTTGCTGAAAAAAAATATTTTTTTAAGTTTTTTTAAGTTGAATATACACACACAGGCAGACACTGAATCCTTTGTAAATCTTAGCAATACGAATAAAAACTATGTATACGTAAGACATCATACTAACTAATTGTAAAACACAATTTATTTTATTTCTTGTGATATCAAATACATAATGCGCCTATTGATAATTGCGTTAACATAATGTTTTTTTTATGAATTACTAAATAAAATATATTTTAAAATATGTAGAAAAAATATATGTCTGACAATAATTATGCAAAATAAAAAAGAAAAATGTTCGTTGAATGTTTCATTTTAATATGATTCAATTGAAGCCATTGTCAATCTGTTAACCCACTTCACCTTCCTATAATTATTAACATACCCATTACATGCACTGTATATCGATTTACATAATGTATGATTAAGAGGTTTTAAACATAATTTCGACATTTTATAATCAAATCTCCACGGAGATGCGAACTGTACAATATACGAAAGAAACTGCACCAAAACATTAGAGTAAATGTATATGACCTTGAGTATATACCAAAATAAAGTACAAGATAATATGAAGCATCACTTGATATATTATCAGTACATATTCCGTGTTTTATACACAGATTTTAGTTATACTTCTAATCTTGCGTACATGGATATTGTACAACATCTTTATTAAGTATATACAATAATGATTAACCCACATTTTTAAAAATATTATCAGTAACTTAATTAAGTACTTTGCTACATACAATATGATACGGATATATGCATAACTCTCAGCTTAGTTAAAGAAATATTCCAATTTAGAACATTTAATTAAATTGTTTTTTTGGATTGCATTGAGTGTCAAGTATAGATTATACGTTATCTATAATACATTATTAACTGACATTGACTGTTGACAATTGACATTTGATTTGACGTTTAGAACGAGGGTAATGGTAGCAGGTTGACACAAAAATACTTTTGATAAATATTTGGAAACAAAGCTGTTTTTATCGAAATTGGACAACATATTTTTCAAAAATGAAAACGTAAAGTGCGAAAAAATGTGTGGAATATAGGATATTATTTCTAATAATCGTATTGTTACGCTTGTAATTTATCATCATATCTCTTTCTTTGTCGCGAATAGTTTTCTCATAAATATCGATCGATTACGAAAGAGTTTAGTTGTGTATTATTGTAAAATAAGTGAGTAGGTATACAAAGCAAGCTTGTAACGAAAGGATTAATAAAACTTAAGTTATAGTAGTAATCGCTGACATCACGTTATATAGGAATGTCTAGTAAACTCGCAATCAGCATAAATAAACAGACACGGCTATTTTTGAAATGTATCCGTTGTTAATATCGGCTGAATGTTAAGAATGAAATAGTTTTATTTAAAAGTATCCTGTGTGATTGCACTGCAAATTTCGTCCATGTATTGTTGCTCATTCCTGTAAGTATATCTTTATATTTATCACGATGTTTATATTCTATGAGATATTTATATTTATTATTTAAATAATCACTACTTTGTATCTATAAGTCAAACAAATTGCCCTTCTATAGGAAATAAATTTGATAAAGTCACAGTAGGATAGGTCATGAAAGAATGAATATATTTTTTACTCTTTAAGCCAATATGGGAATTACATTTACTGTATATCAGCATATAGATGAAAGCCAATAATAATCATATGTTTCTTAATTAAAGAAGGCTATTATAACATATGCAAAAGCATAAAATTCTGTGCAAAAATTTGGCAACATAATTATGTCCTTTATTCATCGTTCAATTGAGGCAATGAAATAAATCAAGAGCCACGGCTGCAATTGGTGATTCACAGATTACATCTCCATATTATGTCATCTACATAAAGCACTGAGTTATAATTGTTGTGAATCTCATGATCATTTTTCAAAGTTAAAAGATTCAAGAAAATATTTCTAACTAAGTTTTAACTTTAGTAAAATAGTATCTCAAATTTTATCAGTATGATTATATACTGTACTGCTTTTAACTTGACAGTTCAAGCTTTAAATATTTTTTTAAATATGATAATAATTTAATAACTTCTATACCTTTCAAAATGAGTGTACCAGTATCAATTCCACACTTCTCAAGTGCATGTTATCTTACAATGCTAAACTTTAACAACTAAAAAAAATATCACCAAAGGTTATTAAGCAATCCTAATTCATCAAATTTTCATAAAAACCTGCTTGCAAAGAAATAATCTTTTACCTCGTAAAAGAATATTTCCTCCTCAACAATCCACTAACTTTTGCTAACATATTCTTCCATTGTTTCAT
The DNA here is from genome assembly GCA_001586405.1 of Phoebis sennae. NCBI lineage: Eukaryota > Metazoa > Arthropoda > Insecta > Lepidoptera > Pieridae > Phoebis > Phoebis sennae. The sequence goes on along the minus strand of LQNK01002569.1, from coordinate 48,665 downwards.
AAATTCTAGCTACTGATTTTTTCCTCTAATCAATAATATTCACCCATAAAATACCACAAACCGATGAGTCACTTCCTTCATTAAACCTATGCTATGTATTACATTTTATTTTCCTTATGTGTAATTATTTATACACTAGAATATCTATTGCTATTTGCATTGAATACCATTCCATGTCAACTTGCCTTCCACTAATGTAAAAATTTCTAATTTTACGCTCTTACATATTCAAATCATTTATTGAATTGAACTTGTAAATGCATCATTCAAATATTTTTACATGCTTTTCTGGTTATCATAAAGTGTTCTTAAAGCTATCATAAATTTTTGTAAGTTGATAGTAATAATAACGACTTTTACACAATATAGCAATGATTATATCGCATTGTTTTGTTCCATTAAATGAGAGGAAAGTCCATTTTATATCAATTATCAAATACCTACAAAATGATGAATTTGTACAATGTTCCACACTACTATAGAATAAAACCAATATTAAAGGTTAGTAAGCATTAAAATATAAAGAATTCAATTTAAATCTAATTCTTCTTTATTTAAATCTCTAAATGAAAATCCTTAAAAATATATATTTTTTTTATTTAGCATTAATTTATTTGTATAGAATTAATTATATTTTGCTAACAGTAAATGCTAAATTAAGTAAACAATAAATCGTAAGGTTATTTAAAAGCTCTATATAATTCACATCAAATTCATTTATAGATGGCAGATATAGAAAAGGGAAAAAAAATTAATTTATAAATGAAGGAAAAAAATTTTAATATGTTTTTGTAGAATAAGAAATTAAGTAAATAATAATTCGTAAGGTTTTTAAAACACCCTATCTAATTCACATCAAATTCATTCATAAATTTTAACTAAGTTTTTGTTTACAAGTGGAAGTCAAGTATTATTCCATTGTCACAGTTCACGGCTGGGAGTCGGCATGGCGAGCATGAGCTCCACGCTCGTCGAGACGGTCTCCATCAACTACGAGGACTTTAACGAGAGCTTCCTCACGTGCGGCACCTGTTTGTGTTAGTACACCTCATGTTATTTGCATGTACACTGCACTTAGATGTTATGGTGCGGCTATGCTGGACCAAGGAGTCAAAGACGATATAAATTGTAATTTTAAAGCATAGAATAATTTCTCTTGTTGGCTCTGTATAGACGCACCGTATAACCAAACCTAATGTACAGCTAGATTCTTAAATAAACTCTAGCTATAATAAAATGTTTTTGACATAACTGAAAACTAGTAATTCTTACAATTACTAGTTTTCAGTTATCATTATAAAATTTAAAAAAGCTGTACATTTTTGGTTTTATTTGGAATATTTCGAAATTATGTGAAATGATGTGGCACAATTTTCATATAATTTTAATTATTAAGTTTTCAAAGTACACTTGCTATTATCAGTTGTATCTTCCTAATCTCTGACTTGATCATTCATTACGAATAAAGTTTAAAATAAACATAATTGCACTTTGTTAATAATAATCTATTTCATTTAATCAATTCATATTCTTGAATTAAACAAAAACATAGCAATAATTCAGCAACTAGAATGCCGAAATAAATATAAATTCAATAGCATGTACTAACCAAGTTTTCCTCTGATTACAGGTACATACGACGGAGGTGAACACACTCCGAAGCTCTTGCCATGCTCCCATACCGTGTGCTTACATTGCCTCACCCGCATTGCCGCATCTCAGACTAGAGATTCCGGTAGCTTTCGATGTCCAATTTGCCGCGAGCTCATCACCATACCGCGAGGGGGGGTGCCGGCTTTACCCCCTTCGTTTCTCGTTAACCAGCTACTCGATTTAATGGCAAGGCAAAGACGTGAAGTCATACCTCAGTGTAGTTCCCATCCTGGTAGAGAATTATTGTTCTGCGAGACTTGCGACTGCGTTTTCTGCAGACATTGCGCTGACGGACCGCACAGCGACACTCCATGTGATCACACCGTAGTCCCGTTCTCGATAGCTTTAAAGAGAATGTCTGAAATACTATTGTATAGAGCCAACGAGTGCCTCAGTAAGCTAGGAGCGGCGAGAGAAGCAGTAGCTAGTGAGTTGAGACGCCTGGAAGCTGCGGCCACGGCGGCAGATGAGGCAATAGATAGACATTTTGCTGAATTACGGAGTGCGTTAGATAAGCGACATAACGAATTGAAGTCGGCTGCGGCGGCCGCTGCCACGCATAAGCGGAAACTTCTTGAAGAGCAGTTGAAATTGATTGACGCCGAAAAATCTAAGGTTTGTAATAAATTATGCATTAAGGAAAATCCTCATTCGCCCTGTTTATAAACTACAATTCGGAACGACATGCAGTTTCATGCATAAAAGTACCCTCGTTTTATTTTCAAAAAATTATAATTAACTAATTTTGTCTGAATTAATTGTACACAATTAATATACATAGCAAACTTAAGTGCCAAAAGTATACTACATTTATTAATAAAACTTATGATCGCATATAATCAACATAGCTACATTTAATTTTAGTATTTTTTGAATAACAAAGGTCCTACTTATTTTGATAGCATAAATGATTGATGACATGTAATTTTTCCAGGTGGAAGCGGAATGTTCAGGTCTCCAGCAGCAAGTGGAAGTGCGTGAGGTGAGCAGCCGGGCTGCAGCCCTCGGCGCGAGGCTGGGGGACGCGGCAGCCCTCGCTGAGCCCAGGGAGAACGCGTTCCTGGCTGTGGACTTCGCACATAACGATGCGGACCAGAGGTTCGCTGAGGCGCTGGCGGAGCTGGGACGGGTCAGGACGAGTACCACGTTCCCGGGGTTGTGCACTTTGCAGTTGGGTAAGCAAAAATTACTAATAAATTCAAACAGACATAAACAAAAAAATAGACAATTTTAAAATAAAAAATAAAAAACCAACCAACAAAATACAGAGCAAGTAAAATTACAGGTATTCACAATATTTTTTTAAAAATACAAAGAAACAGAGCAGAAAATCTTGGTAGATCTCTCAATAGGTCTCATATTCATGCTATATGTGGTCTATGCATCACATTATTCGGCTTGACTCGACTATGTTTGTTCGATTGTAATTTTCTACCTGTCCTTCTTGTAAATTATTTATAGAACTATTTACAAAAAAAAATGTTTTACTATATGTCTATCAGTACTGTTTTCATAGTACAAGCTTTGCTGAAGTTGGAGCTAGATATCGAATATCCAAAGATACTTATTTATTTAAATTATAAAAGTTACAAGTCATCTCCGACGACCCGATTGGCGCAGTGGATACAGCAATGGTAGAAAATTAGGATGTGATGAAAATTTTGATTTTTTACTGTCTGGGTGTTAATTTATGTATGTCTTTACAAAAAAAAAAAATGTTTATCTAGTTTCCATAGTAAAAGTTTTGCTTAGTTTGGGACTAAATAGCGTTGTGTTAAATGTCCAGAAATATTATTATGTCATATCCATGTGTGCCAAACCTGTAATAATAATGTTTACTTTTCCAGAATCAGCCTGCGTTTGTGGCCTAGAAGTAGTGGTGTCTCTCCGTACAGTGGACTACCACGGTGAGGCGCGCAGCACTGGCGGCGATCCGGTGACGGCGGCCGCTACGCTCGACGACGCGCCGCTCGCTTGCACCGTCACCGATATGGATACGGGAGTTTATAGGCGAGTTGAAAGAATCATAGATAATAGTGTAAAAAGTTAATTTATGTGTGAGGAAGTTCTGCCAGCATTTTTTTTTGATATAGTGTATAGTGCCTGTCTTGCGTGCCACGAGGCAGAAGCCAATTAAACAAGACGGAATTGGTACATGTATTTCTTTCTTATTTTTGAGAAATTAATCTGATTAAATCAAATTTCTTATGACTAAAATGTCACTGTCAATTCTTTCTTTCTTTGATATTAATTATTAATTCTTTCTTATGTCATTGATCTCCTTTGCGCAGAATTGGAGGTGGTAATTTACAAATAAGTGCACAATGTTTGAACCTTCAGCTGAGGAAAACATTAAAATCCTTAAGATTATACAAAATTTTTAATATTTTGTTTCAGAATAAAAATGCGTCCATGGAGTCCAGGTTCGATATCGGTCCGCGTGCTGGTGTTCTCTCGCGCGGTGCGAGACTCACCCCTGCGAGCCCAAGTCGCTTCACACGCGGAGCCCGAGCTGCTGTGGGGCTCCAGGGGCACCGGCAAGGAGCAGCTCAGCCAGCCCGTGGCCCTGGCCAGGTACACACACAGGAGAGCGCGAGTGACGTCACACGCGGAGCCCGAGCTGCTGTGGGGCTCCAGGGGCTCTTCTAAACGTACAGAATAGAGATCTCGGGCCATGCACTTAGGAAGACCACGGTGTTTCCACTGCTAGTATATTGCTTCTAAGTCGTCCACATCCTGCCCAGCTTGGGGCTGACTTCGTCCAGGTGACTCCGCAATACGCAATACGCCTACGAATTCCGCCTTAGGGCGAAGAGAAACGAAACATGAAATTGCTAGGTGTGCCCAGGTTTTACCCGCGTATATCTCCCGTACCCGTGAGATTTCCGGGATAAAAACTATCCTATTTCCTTTTTCGGGTTTCAAATAATCTTTTTACAAAATCTCACCAGATAGGTTCCATGATTTAGGCGTAAAGTAGAGACATACAGAGTTACTTTCACGTTTTTTATCCTAATCCCAAATTACCATAATATTACTAAATAGATACAAGTTTTTTTTTTTTAATTTATTGATAACCATGGATACAAGTGCTTCAGTCGCAATCTGAAAGTAATATAGATAAAGTTTATTATTTGTGTTGCCAGGTGTCCGAAACGACGGGAGATCTACGTGCTCGACGCGGGCAACTCGAGGGTTAAAGTGCTGGACGATGAGACGTTTGCATTTAAGACGCATATTGTAAATGAAGGTAATATCACATTTGACAACTATTTAAAGTTGTTTTTCACTGTTTGCAATGTTCTGAGACTGACAAATCGGCCATTGAAATTGGTCATATCATAATTTGACCGTCAATTCGGCCGTATTATATTTTTGAGATAAACTAAATCTTAATCACCAGGTAATTCTTATATTCTTTCATATATACAACAAAAACTAATTAATAAACGTTTATACATAACGAAAATACGAAATCCCATTCTTATTTAATCTTCTTAACGTAATATTCTAACAATTTCGCAAAGAGCACTTCGACATTTTTAACGAGCGTGCCTAGACACGGATTCTGCGATGCTATTTGAAATGAGCGCACAATTTTTGATAGTGCGCTCATTTTATGGAGCTGTTTTGGATCCGTGGATTGTGCATCTAGGATTTGTATATATCTATGGTTATGACAAAAAATGAAAGTGTTAATTAATTTATAATGAATTTGCAGGTTTGGCTGGTCGCAGCTGCACGGGTATAGCGGTCACAGCTGAAGGAGTGGTAGCAGTTAATTGGAGGACTAGAACGGTCACTGAGGTGAATATTACAAATATGATTATTTTTTTTAAGTTGTTATAGAAATATGATAATAGAATTGATTGGGGGATTCTTCCGTCCATTTACGTTAATGGCACTCGCATTGAATTCAGTACATGCGTTAAGAATCTGGGGGTATCTATTGATCAAACTCTATCCTGGTGTCAGAACGTAAAGGATATCAGCAAAAGGATATTTGCCGCTTTTCATTCCTTAAAAAGACTTCGCAATTTTGTACCCGTTCCCACTAAAATTTTGTTAGCTCAATCCCTTCTCCTTCCCATCCTCGATTATGCGGACGTGTGCTATTCGGATCTTACTGAAGTCCTGTTGGATAGGCTTGAGCGGCTCCAAAATATATGCATTCGCTTTATTTTTGGGCTGCGCAAGTTTGATCACATTTCCGACTTCCGTAAGAAACTGAATTGGCTCCCTATACGTCTTCGCAGAAATGCACACATCCTTCACCTGTTGTTCTCCATTTTATTTGACCCGCGATTCCCTCCTTATCTCAAAGACAACTTTTCCCTTTTAAGTTCACATAAATTAAACCTACGCTCTGATCATAATCTACTGCTTTTAACTCCAATACATAAAACTAACTTTTTTAACAAGTCCTTCACAGTAACAGCCATTAACTTATGGAATTCTCTATCTATTTATATCAGGAAAGCCCAGAATCTTAATTCCTTTAAATCTCTTCTCTTTCAACACTACTCTTCCTCGTGACGATATAATATCTATATAATATGTATATATTTTTATTTTTCTTTCTATCTTTTATTTTATTTTATTTTATTGTCTGCACCACTCTACCCTTCAGTAATTTTATACCTTTCGCTTTCGCTTGGTTGCCTGGAAGAAATTGCTTATAGCAATAAGGCCGCCTATTGCCTCCATTATTAGTTTTAAGTTATTTTCTTTGTATCTATTACTTAATGTGTGTGCAATAAAGATATATTTCATTCATTCATTTCATTTAATATGCTGAATTGAATCATAAACATAATCGAATGTTTTTCTTTTTTTTTAAATATGCCAAAAATCATTGTTTGTGAAAATAAATTCTCTATGTTTTTACAAAGAAGAAAATTTGAGAATTTTGACATTATAAACAAAAAATAATGTTTGCAGGTGAACATAGACGGATCGACGGTCCGGACAATAAAATCGGACCGTTTGGTGGAGCCGGTGTGTGTCGCGGCCGATGTTACCAGCAGGCGAGTGGCTGTAGCAGACAACGGCGCCAGGACGGTGTTCGTGTTCGATAGACATGGCAACATCGAGCGAGAGGTGCGTACACAGTATATAGTGTGACGTCACCAGCAGGCGAGTGGCTGTAGCAGACAACGGCGCCAGGACGGTGTTCGTGTTCGATAGACATGGCAACATCGAGCGAGAGGTGCGTATAAATAAATTCATCCACGAAGACGCGCCCCACTATTTTTCTCAATAGGACAGTATATGTATGCAAGCTTCCGCTTGTGTGAGGTTCTATAGGTTAACACTCATTACTCATGTGTGTACACGCACACTAAAATAAATAGACTAATCAGGACAAAGTAAAGTAATTGCGACATTGTAATATTATATAGATCATAGTAAATATATTTCTAAATTCAAAAAGCTTAAGCAAAGCTTGTACTATGGATACTAGATAACTGATAGACATACTAAAACATACTTTTTTTTGTTAGATATAGATAAATTATCCTCCTAAGTATTTGAAAACCAATATGTTAAGCTAGATTTTAATTAAGAATTTAGACCTTTCAATAGAATTTCTACTGTCAATATTTCAATACCAGAGTTTTATATAACGTGACAGAATTTCATTTCAGGTCGGCAATGGTAGCCTAGGTCTTGTAGGCGGTCTGGCTCTGACCGAGGACCTGATCATCATAGCTGACGTGGCTGTGAGGATCTACGACACTGAGGGGAATCTGCAATCCATCCTCGCGCCGGTGCCTAAGGGTATGATGTTTTGTCTTACTAAATGATAAATGTATATATGTTTATTGCACACACCAATAGAAAAAAAAATAAAATAAATAATAACGTATAAGTAGTAAAACATGCACAATTGGCAGCCTTATGGCTACAAAGCCATCTCTTCCAGGCTGACTATTTTTCTAAGTAGCAAGTATATTATTCATGTTATCGTTTAATTTTGTGTGTATATTCGTTAAAGGCTGAACATATTTATTTTGCATTTTGTTAAGAGTTTTGTGTGGTTGCACTTTCACACTTTTTTTGTACATCCATAAACATAAACTT
>LQNK01002569.1:10789-40297 GCA_001586405.1 Phoebis sennae | reverse complement strand
TGTTGAGCTAATTTTAAATTTAGACCTTTTAATAGAAATTGCACCGTCAATAATTCATTACCAGAATTTTATATAACGTGACAGAATTTGATTTCAGGTCGGCAACGGTAGCCTAGGTCTTGTAGGCGGTCTGGCTCTGACCGAAGACCTGATCATCATCGCTGACGTGGCTGTGAGGATCTACGATACAGAGGGGAATCTGCAATCCATTCTCGCGCCGGTGCCTAAGGGTATGATGTTTTGTCTTACTAAATGAAAATATAAAAAAACAGCAGGAATAATAAACTATAAGTAGTAATAAAAAACATGCACAATTGGCAGGCTTATGGCTACAGAGCCATCTCTTCCAGGCTGACTATTTTACAAAGCATATTATTATTCATGTAATCGTTCAATTTTCTGTGTATGTTCTTTAAAAGCTGAACATATTTATTTTGCATTTTGTAAATGACTTTGTGTGGTTGCACTCTCACACATTTAGAACATTATTGAAAGGAACAAAATAGTATAAAAATATTACCCTCCTTCTGTCGCAGATGGGTAAAAACGGATACTTATTAGTTATTAGTTATTAATATTGCCAAGGCCCGTGTGGAAGTAATTTTGCCTTGTTGAGTATTATACAAGTTTAGTTCATAATTTCTCCGGTAAATGTTTAGTTTCACATGAAATCACTGCTTGATTTTTTTTAGGATATTATTAAGATGTGCGCCTTAATAATATTTTAAAAAATATACAGTGCAGTGTGTTATAAAAAAAACAGAACAACAAAGTGTCTTCCCCTTATCAAAGACGTTAATAAAAGATTTAATAGACAAATTCTTAATTTTATTTACATTAGTTAATCCTAGGTGTTAATAATACACATCTCATATTCCAGGTCGCGGTGGCTATGGGGGTATAGCCCTCGACCAAACACCGTACGGCCTGTACATAGTGTGCGCTCGCTCCATCAAGGGCAAGCCGGCCCTCGTGGTGCTGGAGCCCCAGGGCTCCGGTATCGTGGCCTCGTGCGAGCTGGCCGACAAGAGGCCCAGGAGGGTCGCCGGCTTGACGCTGCTGCCCGATAAGAAGGCCTTGCTAGCTGACCTAGCAGGGGACTGTCTGAGGCTGCATACTTATTGGTGAATGGTGAGTATTAAATAAATAAATAAATAGAGGGAAAATGTCTCTCGGTCCAAAAAATTATAGGTTAGTTAAAGATTGGGCTGGGTAAAGTCAGGTAGGGGATATTGACTGACATATCCTACATACAAAGATAAGTAGTTAAGTGGTTCTGGAGCCTCGGGATTAGGGGATTTTGACTGACCTTGCCACTTAGATACATACATGTAGCTAAGTGGTTCTGGAGCCCCAGGGCTCCTGTATTGTGGCCTCGTGCGAACTGGCTGATAAAAGGCCCAGGAGAGTCGCCGGCTTGACGCTGCTGCCCAATAAGAAGGCCTTGCTAGCTGACCTTGCGGGGGACTGTCTGAGGCTGCATACTTATTGGTGAATGGTGAGTATCAAAGATATTAATAAATAGAGGGAAAATGTTGGGTAAAGAATCGGCTAGGTGAAGGACTGACATATCCTAGATACAAAGATACGTGTAGTAAGTGTGAACTAGCTGATAAGAGGCCCAGGAGAGTCGCTGGCTTGACGCTGCTGCCCAATAAGAAGGCCTTGCTAGCTGACCTCGCGGGGGATTGTCTGAGGCTGCATACTTATTGGTGAATGGTGAGTATTAAATAAATGGAAAATGTCAATGAAAATTAAATACAGGTTGGTTACAGTTCACACAGCCGATTCTTTAACTAACATGTAGGTAGGGGATATTGACTGACCTATCCTAACAGGATTTGGTGTGTACATAGTCTATAGACTATAAGTATAATATAATGGTTTGCAGGACCAGGTTTTAGGTGTTTTTATCTAGTGAGGCGAAAAGTGCTGCACATGAGAAGATGACTAGAATATTGATAGAGTTAACTTTGTCACATAATGTAATGTTAGGATTGATAGGAAATGGTTTGATACTGCCAGCGAGTGTGTAAGTGACTAACTACACGTACGTACACGTGCGTCTGTGTGCGTGTTACCAGATATTGATTGAATTAAAAGTTTGAATAATCTTTTGTTACATGTGAAAGGATAATCTATCTTATATCTTCAGTTATAATACACTAGACGGCATTTTTAAGAAAAATTAGGAAGCCCTCGAGACAAACGTTTTTGTATTTGCTTTTGAATTTGTATTTGCTTTTTGGCGTCACTTGAGTTTACGGCGCACTCCATCCTTTTATTCTCTAATCTCCACAGATTATCCAGATAATGCATTGTTTTGAACCGACTCTTGGGTTAAACCTATTCGGTCTTATTACAAAACAGGGTCTAAGTAAGTCAGGTTTAAACCTGGACTAAATAATTATTTGTCAAACCGTTCCGTTTTGACAATATTAACAAATTTAGATGAGCAATTAAGCAATCATATTCTTTTTTTGTACCGTTAAAAATATTACATCTTATCCCATTTTATCCTTTTCAACATTAATATAAGAAGAAAAGCGTTTTATATTGCTACAAAATTATAATTTTATAACAAAATTAAGCAGGCCTTCGTGATTTGACATGTTGTCGCTGAAATTGGAACGTCATATTATACATTACACTAACTTCAATGTCATATTTTGACGTTTGTCAATCAATATTTAGTTCCAAACTTTAGACTAGAGTTGGGGCGGGTCTAACTTTTGATATGATAATTGATTCAGATTTATATGGACATGACATTTTGACTTAGACCATGGTTTATTTCGAGTTCTTGTCTATAATATGACGTTCCAATTTCAGCGACAATACGTCAAATCACGAAGGCCAGATTATTATTTTTGTATAATAATAAAATTTTATTGCAATTAAACGCTTTTCTCCTTATATTAATGTTAAAAAGGACAAAATGGGATAAGATGTAATATTTTTAACGGTACAAAAAAAAGAATGTTATTGCTTAATTGCTCATCTAAATTTGTTATATTGTCAAAACGGAACGGTTTGACAAATAATTATTTAGTCCAGGTTTAAACCTGACTTACTTAGACCATGTTTTGTAATAAGACCGATTGACTTCATTGTTGTAACTAAAGCTTTCATTTACCAAGGAATTAATCGGCAATTCTAAAAACAGTCATTTATCTTCCAGATGAACGAGCGACCGAGCCGGGAAGGTGATGGAATTTCATGCTAGTCGAACATAACCGGGAATCGAACGTCGGCCATAACGAGCGCGCGCACCAAAGACGACCGGCGCCTCGTGCCGTGCGCGGGACGTGCGACTGTTTCTGACACTAAGTATTAAAAAATAATAATAATATTAAACAAACATTTTCATAGTAACCAGATAGAAATGACATGTTTCTGACACTAAGTATTTAAAAAATAATAATACAAATCGTTTTCACAGTCATTTTTTTACTTATTTATACAGATATAACCTAGAGAATTAAAGAGTTAAACGCTCTTCGGAGGCCATGAATATTATCCAAGGACAAAACAATCGAAGTACATAAGTATAATGCTCATATACAAGGGGTCTATCAAATTGTAGGGATACCCGCAATTTTTTTATTTTAAAAAAATATCTGATTGTTAATTTAGTGTAAAGCATCATCTTTTTAAACTTATTAACTGAAAAAGAACTTAATGAAAAGTAATTCTGCTGGACTTACTTCAATAGTTTCGATTCCAAACCGCCTTTAAAAAAGGTACAATATATATTTCTAAAATTCCCATAATTTTAGTGTCAATAACCTTTTTTAATATTATTGTTTTTAAAGGAAACAGTCTCATTTCCCTCGCACGGAGTAGATGTAGTACTTACAGTATTTATTTCGGATTAAGTTGTATAAGTTCTCAATATTTTACGTCTAGTTATTTTTTCGACTGATTTTCTGTTTTTTATGTGACGCTGTGTGTGGGTTATGTGTTACTAGTCTGTCGTGTTATTTGAAATGTGGATTTTCGTAGGAAATATAGTTTTCTTGTACTTTTTTATGTTTAAATGTATTATATATGCGAAGGTTTTGCTATGTATGTGGTTACACTTTCGCGAGCATGGAAGAAATATTTTGATGTTTCATTAAATAACAAATAAAACTAAAACACGGTTTTCTATTATAAAAGTACCGTTATAGTGGTAAAATAGGTTATTCAAACTCTATTTTATTACTGAACTAAAATGTTACAAAAACACACACGTGTTTTATAGATACTTAATTGTAAGGACTTAAATGTCATGTTATCACTGTCACTCTAATGAAGAGAGTAAGGGACAGAATGATATTTAAACGTCTTTTACAGTTAATCATCAATTAAGCATTTGGACTTATCGTCAAATAACAGAGCTCAAGGCTACATACTGCCTTATAATATTCAAATATACTAAGGTACACAAAAATAAACAAGCATAATCATTATAAAAGCCAGGATTCGAAATGGATATAAAAATATCGTTGATAATTATCGGATAAATATCAGATAATATTCCATAATGTACATTATCAATTCAATTTGATATTAGTTAAATTCCCTTTTTGACCGAGTTCCCAAAATAAACGAGGAAGTTATCAGTTAGACGCGTATTATTATATTTTTTTAATTACCCTCTTTTTTGCATTTTCAACGTAAATACTACTTTGCACCTGTACAAACCTGAGATTAAAAAAAAAAATCACAGTTTGAATTGAATTGTGACAAGCCAATTTCGAATGTCCGTTAACCGATGTTTTATTCTCAAAGGATATTTATCATGATAATTATAAGATATCTATTATCACTTCGAACCCTGCTTAAAGTGTTATTCAAAGCAAAGATCTGAAATACAGTAATGTGACAATTATAAGACAATATGAATGGTGTCTAAGTAATATCTAAATAGAATAAGTTGCAATAGCAAAATATAAAACTTAAATGTCTCATATAAATAACCCTAAAATTTTCAAACGCGAATATAATGATAAAATTCCTTCAAATATTTCAATTATTGTGAAATCAAGAACCTCTTATTTTCCATATATTTTATATAACAAAGAAAACAAATTATTTCACTACAAAATAAGGCCTAAAATTGAATGAAACATTATTCGCTTGTGCATACTAAAAAATTATTGAATAAATTGGAGGTATCTTGATTTTCACAGTTAAAAAAAAGTTAAAGTCATCCCAAAGAAATATAGTGAATTAGTTTACAATAAAAATACACCAGTTTTCAAAATGTCCTATCACAATTTTAAAAATCATTTGCAGCATTATTGTTTCAACAAACATATCTTTTAAAAGTATCGCTTAAATTAGTGATAAATTAGTGGCCATTTTGAACTTATTTTAAACTCAAAGGAATAGATAAAATACATCAATATAATTGTGCCATTTTTTAATTGATACTAAATTTAAAATTACGTCTGGGTTTTAAATTTAGTACAATATGACAAAGAATGATAAAGTGAACCTTTCAAAATCTTGATAATTCGCTTAATATCAATAATCATATCACAAGAATAAACTTCCATTTTACTAGATGATTTAGATATATCACTAGAAATCACCGTGTCATCTTTAATGAACGGTTTTAAATTGAAACACGCATTGTTTTTGAATTGCACCCTTTTCTTACTGAAAACCCCTTTAAAACTCTTTTTAAGATATTGTTGTGTGTCCATCTTGCATATTTACGTATAATTTGCACTACATCACAGTGAATAAGTAAACAGTAAGTCGATGGTCATTGTATTGATATCTGCATATTCATATGAATGCATTAGTTCGAAGTATAAACTTGACTTGCTGTTTGTTACTTTTACTGTGACTGCACTCAAACAAAAGGCACATGATTTAATACGACACGACCGTGTTTTTCTAAATAACCGTTAAATTTGACAAAAAACAAATAAAACGTGTAGTCAATTTGACCCCTTACAAGGATTGTATAAAATTAGAAAGTTTAAATGAGACAAGACTGAAATTTGAAGGTAGTTGTAAAGTGTCTCGTAAAGAAAGTGGTTAACGTCAACGTCATCGAATATCTGTCTCTCTGTATAGATTATACATAATACATAGTCGTTTATATTTTGCTATCGTAGTGTCTTACGGAGTCGGCTTTTATAAAAACGTGCGAATTACCCCTTAACAATTTTTTTTCACATAGACATTTTGTTCCAAATTTGAATTTGAATTAATGAACGTATGTTTTATATTAACCGTCTTCGTAAGATCGAATCATACTAATGACTATTTAAATAAGACTTGTAAAATGTAATTATTTATTTATAAGCTGTCATAAAAGAATCATGTTTATTTTGATCTTTATTACTGTGGATATCTTATATTTTTCGTGTATCAGATTAAAAATGTCAACATTACCTTAATAAAATAAATTGATACTCGTGATATGGTATGTAAATAATTTAAACTGTGCTTAGGAAAATATTTCTTTAAAAACATATTTTAATATAAGTACAAAATCAAATTTAAAAATCTTAATTACGATGTACTGCCTCGTAGTGGATAGTAACGCATTTTAAAGTAATACACATCTATTATGTATTATTTTAACTGTAATGAACAGTAATTCTCTGTATTTTTATAAATCAAGAAATTATTCCATAGTATTTTAACGGGAACTGCAGTCACGCCTATGTACGAATCGAATACAAATGTATTTTTCCGCAAATGTAGATTTTTTCAAAATCAAAATGCGTTACTATCTACTCCAGTGGACTTTAACATCTGTTATGGTCAATATAGTTGTCTTGAAATGATTCAATATTGCACATTTAATTATAAAGTAATGTAGATTTAAGATCAGAAATATATTTGAAGAATAATTTCAATGTTCACGAACAAAATCTCGAAACGCGCCTTCAACCATCACCATCAACGCCTAAAACAAAGCAGGTACATCTTTGTATCAATACAAAACTACTAACGAATTATTGTATAGTACAAAAGTGTTAGTTTACTAAAACTCAATGTGGTGACAATTTAATATTTAGTTCCTTATAGATAGATCTGAAAGTGTGACCCAAAATATTAAACGTTGAAAGCTTATCGTAAATTAAGTTAAAAGTTGGGGAGCGCATAGTTTGAGCACCTCTTAGCATAGTTTCCTTCTACGGTAGTTACCTTACAGTTGTGTATCACCGATTGTTATTCCCGCTCTTTTTAATGTTCTGTGTTGTCTGTTGTCGTTTTTCCATAGTTATATATTTTATCTGAACACTGTTTTATCGTCACAAATCATCGACACTGCCTGTAGGACTAACGTGCATTTATATAAGCCACAAACATGAGGAGGTGAAGTACAGTTGGGACGCGATCGGTACAAATGTATTTGTGATCGAATCATTGATCGGGGTTCGAGATTATCGGGATTATTTTCATTGATAAATATCGTATTAGCTATCCATGCTGCCTGTACAAACAATACTGTATTAATTTATTTGTAAAAAACATTTCATTAGTTCCACAAGTATTTATTTTCTAATAATTATTTATTTACTAATTAGACCGGTTTCGAACACCATCTTCAGTAATTTAACAAAAGATGAAAGCTTATTAAAGATTAAAGATGGTGGTAATGGTGGTTGTAAATAAATTATTATAGTGTAGAAAATAAATAAATGTGGAACTATGAAGTGTTTTTTTTACAAATAAATCACAATGCAGTTCCATCAACAGGTAAAAAATAAAAATACAAAATATAAATTATCTAATACTATTTTAGTGCATAACTGCAGCAAACTGTATAGTTCAGTGTACTGATAGCTATCAAGGTATATTTATCAATGATAATTGTCATTTGAACCCTAAACTAGATAAAATTGTTATTTAATATAATAGGAACTAATCATTCAGTAAAGTTACAGATTCATACTTCGTCCTCATTAGAGATTGTATTTTGGCATGAGAATATTTTTGCAATGACAAAGCGATGGAATTGATTGTAAGCTCATGAAAATGTACGTGTATAGCTAAATTGTATTTAATGTTTATCAGAAGCTGTGAAACTGTACTTAATCACAGAGTATCTCAGTATATGTTGATAATGTCACTATGCAAATACAATAAAGTTCAATTTTACGCGACTTTTTGGTTTTATTTTCAATTATTTGTAAATGTTTGTCCCCCTATCCCTCCATACTCAAATCCAGTCGTGTAAAGAATATAATTTTAAAAAGTTAAAAAATAATTTTGTGTACCATTCGACCATAAGTTAGTGCCTATATGTAATTTATTGCTATGACTATGTGG
Organism: Phoebis sennae; assembly: GCA_001586405.1. NCBI lineage: Eukaryota > Metazoa > Arthropoda > Insecta > Lepidoptera > Pieridae > Phoebis > Phoebis sennae. The sequence goes on along the minus strand of LQNK01002569.1, from coordinate 32,011 downwards.
CGTCACGTGATGAAACAATTCCTAAATCGCGATTTTGAAATGTTTTTGTCCCTTAGCCACAAAATATAGCACTTCCAAATATCAATACTTGAGGCCAAACGGCAGCCCCGTCCTGTGGTTCGGTCTGCCCTTTTCGTTGGAGATAAAAAAGTATGATTATCAGCAGTTAGTTGGCTAGTCTAGTTTCCTTACAAGTTTTTCTACATTCTGAGACAGACGGCGTTGTGTGGAATAAAACAAATGTATATTTTTCATTATTTATTCGTAAGAGATCAACATTCAAACAATTTCTCTTCTATTACCTTATGGACACTTAGAATAGCTTCAGTGAATATCTTACAAATATGTTTATTAAAAATAATTACATTTATTTGTAAAAAATTAAGGAATCTCGTAAAAAAATCAGTCCAAACTTATATCGAGACGATATTATCGATGCTTAAATTAAAAATTATGTAGGAACAATACATATATTAAAAATAAGAAGCAGATATCTTTAACAAAAGGCTAGTCACTGGTTTTATTCAGATTATGTATTTATTTAAGTAATATTTATATTTTCCCATATTATCGCACAAATCATGCACTGATATGAGCAATAGTATACTAACAATGATGTCGAAGTTATATTGAATGAAGCAAACAATGTAATAAGATAGACTTATCGTTGAAAATACTTAATCCTTATATTATTTCACAGAATGGGGCGAAATATAACATTAGAATGAACTCTTAGGTAAATATTTAGGTCCCGCACTTATATAAGTATTTAGATTAATACACGTTCGGATTAATGGTTTTACAATTTAATCAGCATTTATTCTTATACACATTTACAAAAAAATGTTGAAACAGTAGATCCTTATGTTATATCATATAGTTATGAAAATTCGGTCAAAATACTCTGCCATTGGTAAAGTTTGTAAAATTTTGACAAAATATAGTTTACATTTAAATATTTCTAGATTAAAATATGACGTGTAAAATAAATGCATTTTTTTTAATATTACAATAATCAAAATTAAATTTAATAATAAATGCTCGTTGAAATTAACATGATTATCATCAACATACCATTGATGAATGTATTTAATATTTGTGATAATTCTGTTCTTCGAAATTTTTTTTCAGCTATTAGCAATAAAACGTACTTCACATTATACTTAAATGGAAAAAATCCAATCAGCAATATGTATCTCAAATTGACTCACATTTCAATTAAAATACTTCGAAAACTCATTAAAAAAAATTGTAATCTTTTTACTAAAAAACGACATTCAAATAGATTTGTTAACTTGCCCAACTTTGTATGTAGAAGGATTTCCAACAAAACTATTTTAGTTAATTATTTAAGTAATTACAGCGAATGAGATAACGTTTTTAATGAGAATCGACTTGCGGTAGGACTTATACCTCTGTTCGGAAAAGTATAAATTAGTTGTAAAATAACATAAAATAATTAATGCTTCATTGACTCATACTTTATTATATAGTCAATATAAGAATTTAGAAAACAAGTTGTGTCTGATAAGACAAAGTTTTAACTTTTAACAAAAACTATCAAAGCCAAATACTGAGCGATACTTAATTTCGAAAGATACTTAAAATAGTACATAAATTTAATAACCATGATAAGGGCTGACTCCCTTAGCCACATAATAAGATTCAGCCACCAATGGTCGGTAAACTTCAGGAAATCAATTTTAATACAACCCAAAGGTTAAACAAATTTTTTATTTGTTTTTTTTTGGTACCAGTTTAGAAAAAAATCGTAAAAAATTCAAGAACCGTGCCGAAAACTATACTCAAATTTACTATTTATGAATCTGTGATTTTTTACACTCGCGTAAAATCTAGTTCAATCTTGCGATAGTAGCTGAAGTCTTCAGCTCCGAAAAGTCTAGAAGTGGCGATGTTGGTGGAGTACCCGCAATTCAAAAATAATTTTACGCTCAAAGAACATATCATAAAGGAGTAATCTATTGAGTGTAAACTATAGTCTTACAATTCGTTTTAAGATTTACAATTTGTTAAACTTCGTGAGTGTTTGCTGAAGTACCCGCAATTCAAAAACAATTTAATGCTCAGAGTACATATCATAAAGGAGTAATCTATTGAGTGTCGTAAACTATAGTCTTACAACATTCAAAATTCGTTTCAAAATTTACAATTTGTTAAACTTCGCGAGCGTCTCCTTACACTCCTGTATAGTCTTGTTCAGCCGCTCGACGGTGGCGGACGTCTGCTTGGCTGCGAGCAGCCGGGCGCACGTGGCGATACTGGTGGAGTACCCGCACACGTTGTGCAGCACGCGCACGACGCGCTCGCCGCAAACGAACAGGTACTTACCTGAGGCGTCGAAGCAGATGTAGTTGATTGGACCTGAAAAAGAGATAAAAAGATATAAGAGAGAAAATAAATTAGTTTTCTTTTTAATTATTATTGATAATGAATGAATGTAGATTTTTATATATAAATTACTTAATATATGGCATCTTCTTCTGACATCTCTTAACTAATCCTATCTAATTAATAGGCAGATAGCCACAGTAACATAATTAGAATATTTCAATGGTTGTGGGATGATTAGCAGATAAACATACAAATCTTAACATTTATAATATTAGTAAGATGTTTAATGATTTCTGAATCTATATTGGGATCAAAATATGTGATAATCGATCTGCGGTCTTATAAGACGCTGTAATTACAATTTTTTTATACAAACACTCCTCAATGTATTTTATATCCAATACACTGGTCGATTCCCCTTTACTGGCATGATCAGCCTTATAAATTCCTGCAAAAATGGGACGTTTATTATTACGCCTGTCCACCATCAGGAATTAAACTCAGAACCTTTCGGTTATAACGCTTATGTGCTGACAAAACCAGTGGGAGTACCTATTATAGACATACTCCCATCTTCACATCGACATGTAGAGATATGCAAATCTCGCCAACGCAACGTAAGCATTTCAAAATCGTGCCAAAATATGTATGTACAGTAGTGCAGAATCAGTATTAAAATGTATGCTAAAGTCGCTTCCAACTTTCCAATAATAAATATGGAGTAGTAACTTAGTATTTGATCAAGAAATAACGGATTTTAAATTGCAGAATTATGCGCCAAATTAAGCCAGCAAGATGAATGGATAATCGTGTTCCTTATTTTATCAAATGAGACACCGTTTCATGAATTATTGATATCTAAGCTTGAAGTATTTACTCTGCCCTTTCCCGGACAAACTGCGTAATATATTTTAAAAGATTAATTTTTTGTGCGGTCCGTCAAACGTCTCCTATATATGGACATTCTGCATAGGTCTTCAATTTCGTCAAAAGTAGAATACCATAATTTATGAATGCTAGACCTAAGTGTAAGTACGTGACCCTGTTCCAAAGAGAATCGATAATTCGTCCCGCGCTTAATAATTCACCAGCCGCTAACCTCGATATCAAAATACATGTTTAGATAATTGAAATTTCGAAGGATTGTAGGATGAGACCCAATTCCAATACAAATCGGCGAGTAATGAGAATGTGTCATAGAAAATTACAACTATATATTTCATTAACTATCGGTGTTTTACTTTCGAAAATCGGCTCGTAGTGTTCACTTTTGTTAACTAAATTCGCAAATTTACTTGTAAGTTTAGTTCCTAATCAATGTGTTACTTGAACAAAAGACATGAAAATACCACTGCCAAATTGTTGTTGTCCAAATTGAAAATGGACATGTTTCACAACTAAAACCGAAGTTTGGTGTAAACATTTTAAACAAGGCTCCAACACTTGTTACGTATACTCGTTAACAAGTGAATATTCAGAATACAGTTAGCAGAGTTAGTATTATCAATACATATTTTAGTAGTGTAGCATAATATAATAATAATGATCCGTCATGTAAATATTATGAAAAATCTTATTAATCGACGGGGCAGACTATCTTGTATTCATGAATAAATGGAGGGACTATTTGATATACTTATAAACTTTGAAATAAATAAGTTAAAATTAAGCTGCCCCCCACCCCACCTAGATTCGAAAAGGGGTACCACATAAAGAAATGTATTCCCGAATTTACCTAATAATTTACAGCCTCCCCCCATGCCAATGGCTGATTAATTTGCCCCCTCCTCAGTCTATCGCAATAATATTTATGCCAGTCAAATTTCTAAGCAAAAGTTTATTCAAAAACTAAATGAAACATTAATAAGAGAATTTTGTATGCCGGCGTATAACCCAGGCTCCATGCCTGCATGCATGACGCGGCCATACAAAATTCTTCATTTCCATAGATATGCTTATGCTTTATACTCTGGTCCAGAAACCGTATATCCTCAGTTCTTCACCATACGCAAACAACAAACCCTCGAGCACCAGTGCCACTACCAGCAACCAATCCATATTAAAAAATGTTAATCAACGCGTTAGCATACGAAGGTCCGATGCAATTGACAAAAGCGGGTCACGTTCGTGAACCGGGAACTCGCGAACAAAGACAATGTTTGAATCGATTCCAAACACACTGAGTCTTACGACATACATATTTAATGCACTCGAATGTCTTGTGTACTGTGTATTGTTTTAGCCCTGTCGATATTTAAGTAATACGCCACAAATTCTGTCGACATTGACATTTGACTAGGGTATTCTTATAGACTGAATTTTAGCATTGTGATTGGAATATAATTGAAAGTAAATTCTTATTAACTTCTATCTACATATATATTGTCGGCAACATTTTGTGATTTCATGTTTTAACAAAGTTCTGTATGTCATCTTTATATGCAAATATCACTTGTTTGTTGTAAGCTGTCACCAAAGTTCTATTAAAGAGTAGGTGCGTTTAGTATATGGACGCAATGTTACCGATTGCGTATAACGTGTTGGTGCTCGAACGTCTTATTGACGTCACGACCCATCTACCCTCACTTTGCTAATAGTCGTTATGACTGAACGCTGATTTGTTGTTAACTGACTAATTCCATAATTGGCCACTTGTGTACATCACAGTACATTTCTATTACATTCGACATAATTTTACATAGCCCCTCTGTATATCATACTACAGATGTAATTGGTAAATACACCCACTATTGTACAAGTTATCCACGGTGTCGAACAGCTCGCCGGTGTACGTGTCGTAGAACTCGACGCTGGTGTCGCACGCCACGGCCAGCACCTCCGCGTTGGGCGAGAGCGCGATGCGCGGGGGCGTGGCGCTCTGCGTGTACGAGCCCGTCTCCAGCACGTGCGGGGACTCGCCGCGGACGTAGTTTACTGAAAACGCATATATCCTTATTTAATGAGGAATTTAACGTAGCCAATATACTTTAACGTAAAAATGAATCATAATGTAAAATAATCATCATTTCGTTGATTGTTATTCAACAATGTGATTTTCCCTTGATTTCTCAGATTAAAGACGTAGGTTAATTTTAATTAACCCTTGAACGAGACAATAATATAGTAATACCTATTTCAATAGGTATTACTACATTATTGTCTCCAAAATTGTATTTAAATAATAAAAAGCCCCTTTAAGTTTTTTATAAGTGATAAAGTATTTCTGAACTAAAGAATAGTGTTAGTAAATGAAACTCGTAACTTTGTAACGTGGGTACTCGATTGTCCTTGTATTATAAAAAAAAAAACTGCACTATTACTTAAAAATGAACAATTTCATCACCAACACCATTAATTTTATCTATTTTCGGACATCGACGTACTCAGTCTTAAAACAAGATATTTATAATTTGTTTCTTTTATTCACATATTATCTAATACGGACATAGAATAACGATAATAATGATTTTTTTCTAATCATGCAAACAAAAAATTATAGCTATGTAATTATTCTAATTTTCTAGAAATCAGCTTTATATGCTTCTCACATCTATATGGAAATTGTAGATAAATATTTTTTTTATCTCCCTAAGAGCTAATTTTGCTTATACGGCAAATATATACATTTGAATTACCTTTACAGTGTGTGAATATAATGTCAATAATAATGTGTTTAATTTCCTATTACATGAACACTAATTAAGTGTAGCCTTATTTGGTTATTTCGAGTAAATGTTATCGTGGTTTAACTGAATTTCAATAATTACATCAGTCTAGATGAGTCAAAGCGCGTCAAAATTAAAACTTTCAACGAATAGTTTTTCGTTTAACGTTTGGTAAGTCGTATATTTATTTGCTTACTTTACGCATATTTATAACTCTATTATTATTATTATTACTAGCTGTACCCCGCGGTTTTACCCGCGTAACTTCTGATTAAATGACAACTCCGGGATTAAAAGTAGCCTATATATTATTCTGAACCCTTATCTATATGTGTACCAAGTTTCATCATAATCGGTTCAGTAGTTTTTGCGTGAAAGAGTAACAAACATCCATACATCCATACTTACAAACTTTCGCCTTTATAATAGTAGTAGGATTATTACTGTGTATCGATTATAGGTACAAATTCCTCGATTTTTACGCTATAAACAAAGCTGAGATCCGGCTGATTTCCATAGAACAAACAGACGTAAGCTCAAGGATATCCAACAAGGATGTTATGCATCCCATTGCGCACGTCACACCACGTACATCGCAGTGCACACTGGCACTAGCAAAAATATTAGCAATGAATTAAAAAAATAGTTAGTAGAAAAAATATTTAAACGTATAACGTATTAAACACAAACACGTCCCAACATCCAAACGTAAATTTTAGGATTTATTTATAATACTTTATTGTACACAACAGTAAGAACATACAATCTTAAATAGAAAATTACAATTGACACGAGTGTACGAAAAGGCGGCGGTCTGCTCTTTGCAGCAATCTCTACCAGACAACCGATTTTAGTAAGGACATGTGTGAAGACAACGCGAGGCACAAAATAAAATAACAATGATAAATATATATAAGATTATAAAATTCCAGGTAAACTTTGTAATTATATAAAATACATAAACTAAACGATAATAAATACATAAATAACTATAGAAGTAACTATAGAAGTAAGATATTTTGCAAAGAGCAACTAATCGAACTTCTTGCGGTTCTTCTCGCCTCAAAGAGCTTCGAAGGAAGCCAGTTTGGAAAGTTTTTTTTCTTTGAACTTTTCACGCAAATGTTAATATATATTGCATATAAGAATCTTTCTTATGTGTGGCCACTCGCCATGATGCGACCTGCGTCTTTTTGTCTTCTTTGTGTGTCAAACTTTATATTTTCCCAGCTCGCTATGTAAGTTTATGAATATTACAGAAATCCTTCAAGATTTTATAATTTTAGTGCATATTCAAACGTAAAGATGAATTTGAAAACAAACAAAAACATCGTCGCATGCATTTAGTCTGGTAGATTGTAAAATGAGCAACACATCTAACTAAGCATTAATATGTGACTCATAGAAATACGACCGTTAGACGGAATTCAATCCCATCAGTAATGCTCGATTACTCATAAGTCCATACCACACCAATGTCATAACAAACCATTTGTACAAAAATACGTTTTTCTTACTACCCAACTTTTTACTACCTAATTAAATTTGTATGTATATCTATTATCTATATTATTATATATACTATTTTATACATCTATTTATGTTTCATTCATATGTTTACACTTTGACCTTTTCCTATACCAGTGGCTTGCCTGGTAGAAATCTCTAAAACTAATAAGTGACACAAAAATTTAATTTTCAAATCAGACCAGTCGTTCCTGAGATTAGCGCGCCCAAAAAAATGTTTTCTGCATTACATTAACAGCATAGATGTCAGACCAATAGTTTTAAAAGCTATAATAATTTAATAGAACCTATACAGGTGCGCACACCTTTATATAAATTAAAATGCGAATCCGTGGGAAAGTAAAACGCAGAACATGGCCTATCGCAATCCACTTGCGTCCTCACCTTTATATTAGGCGTTAGATTGTTGTTCATTACTTATGTTAATTCCTGTTTCATAACACAAAGGATTATTACAATTTTCAACGTTTCAAAGTTTTATATTAATTTGAAATTGTTATTAAATGCAGAAGATTTAAGTGCACTGACCGACTCCGTGTAATATTTTTTTAAACCACAGACAATCAAATCTGACTACAAAATTTTACTCAATAATAAACTTGAAATAAATATTTTTTTCTTCCGTTGTCTGATATTTCTATTAGTATATAATGCATGTATCTAAGACAGGAACTCATTGAGAAAACTTGCTAAAAAATATGAAAAATCAAATAATAATTACCGCCACAGTAATATAAAACATTGGGCAAAGTCAACATTTTTGAAGTAACTACAAAATTCTCAATATCTGAAAAACAGTGATATGAGGTTTTGTTTAAATATTATTAGCTCAGCTATCATCCCCCAAGAGATGCTTCACTCACTACGGGACACCCTGTATATAACTTATTTATTGAAGGCTATATTTTGCAGGTCTAACGTTCGAATAATTATTTTAAAACTAAGCGCTATTTGATTGAGAAATTAATGAAAATATTTTGCTACATTTCGTTTTACTGAACTTGTCCACTTTGTTTTGATTTGTGACTATTTCTGTGTGTATGTTCAATTAAATAAAAAAATTATAATAAGAATAAAACATTAAATGAAATATTTTTCTTTCTTTCTTCTCTAATATTTTTTTTTTACTGTAGGTAATAGACAATGTATCATATCACCTAATCATTAACTGTCATCTGTTACAACTTTATACCTTGCGTTAGTTGTGCCAGTTGGCTCATTTAAGTCCGTGAATACGTAATAAGCGACACGTTCTTGTAATAAATTCACCCCTTTCCCAACACTTGCACTGGTCGTATTGACCACACCTCTAACACAAACCAGTGTAGGGACAACCCGCGTGACGTAACATGACGCGAGCTGATAATTCAGTCCTCTACATTCCTATTAGCAACAATTATGAATGGATAAATACAAATACATTTCACTCTTTCTCTATAAAAGTTATATCGATTTAACGATAAGGGAGACATTGTTTTATTAATCATATTATTCACGGTTTTACTCACTTTTATATATTATAAACATCGGATAAAGGCCGACGGTTTCGGAGGTCCTTCTTCAGGGCGAGTGTAGGTAACCGCGTAACCATATAGTTATAATATTTATATCAGTCACACCTCTAGACTCTAACAAACCAGAGTAGGAAAGACCCACATGGCATAATAGGACGCAAGTTAAGAGTTTTCCTACTGAATTTTCGTTAAAATTTTATTTATTTAAAAAATAACTTTACTTTTATCTTATCTTATACATAATATAACATTCAAATTTCACAACCCAATTATCGCTGTACACAACTTTGTATAATGCTAAAAAGAAAACAGTTTATCATCGTCAATGTTTTGTTAAAAGTAACAGAAACAAAAATACGAAACTAGTTTCAAAACAAATATGACAAAATAATAATAATAATACAACAGAGGCAAAATTATAAATATTAATTTCGTTTATTTTATCTTTAAGAGGTAATGTGACTGCATGCCATTGAAGAGTTGTTTAAAGTTGAGAATCGTCTATTTTTAAACCAGTCTTAGCCCCTTGTATCGTGACGTGACGAAACTTTTATCTCAAAGATTTATCACAAATTATAAATACTTAAGTATCTATAAACACTGGTCATAATATTAGCCACACCTCTAAACTTTAACAAACCAGTCAAGGGACTACCCGCGTGACGTAATAGAACGCAATCTCAAATTTTCCTCTAGTTAAGCGATACATTTATAGCTAACTAGCTGAGCTCCGCGTATATTAATTTTACTGTTTTGTTTTATGGGCCGTAGTTTTAAGTTATTTAAGATCTTTTAACCGTAAATACATGTTGCAAAAAAGTATATCTTCCGTTCTCGAAGCATTTCCGGATAAAAACTATCCAATCTATTTCATCGGGTTTCAAATAAGCTCAGTAAAATTTCATCCAAATCGATCCAGAAGGTTCCGAGCCTATCCAATTCAAATAAAAAAAATCAAATCTTTCCTATTTATTAGTATAGATTACGAATAAGTCGTTAGCAATAAATGTGTATCTTACCCACAACAAGACATATCAACCAAACAAATACAATTTAACAAACTATCTAGGGACAACCCGCGTGACGCAAAAGAACGCAAGCTGAGATTTCCCATTATTCTAAAAGACATATTTATCACTCACTAAAGTAAAGTATTTATACTTCATTACTTTAAAATAATAAAACAAAAACTAATAAATTCATCACCATCTCAATACAATTAATTGTAGCCACACCTCAAATAAACCAGTCCAGGGGCAACCCGCGTGACGTAACATGACGCAAGCTGAGGTTTTCCTCTCCTCTAAAACATACATTAACTGCTTATCTATACTAATATTATAAAGCTGAAGAGTTTGTTTGTTTGAACGCGCTAATCTCAGAAACTACTGGTCCGATTTGAAAAATTCTTTTAGTGTTAGATAGCCCATTTATCGAGGAAGGCTATAGGCTATATATCATCCCGATATTCCCACGGGAGCGAAGCCCTGGTGCGCAGCTAGTTACGAATATGACATACGTGTCGATAAATGGTCGAAATGAATGCAGCTCTTTAACAATATGGGAGATTTTAGCTACTCTTCTAACAAACCAGTGCAGTGTAGGGACATCACGGTGACGTAACTGGATTCAAGCTGAGATTTACATGTAGTTTGGTACAAATCTCTTTATTAAGAACTAGCTTTTCGCCCGCAACTTCGCACGCGTGGGCTACTAATTTCTGTATTTTTAGAGGCGCACAACAGAAGTTTAAAAAATTACAGTCGCAAGACTGTTGATATATGCACATGTCTATAGTGTTTTTTTATAATTTTCTATGGAAATAGGTTACACCAAAATCTCACAGTGCGCGCGTCTCTTCAAAATACAGAAAATTGAAAATTGAATTAGCCACGCAAGCGAAGCCCCGGGCAGAGAGTTAGTTATTTTTTTTAAGGTGTTTGAGAAAATTATTGAGTGTTTTTACCGTATCTATACGTTAGGAGTCTAAAAAGACACGACCGCAAGTCAAACAAAATCTCACATTGTCACATTTTCATGACTTTAGAAGCGTATATCTCAAAAAATATTTATTTTAGAAAATAACGCATTTACAAACCTCTATTTCATTTCTTAAGACCTATCTTATGACACCTGATTTAATTATGTGTTCGCGAATTTATTTTTTAACCCTCCATTTACATGTATGGAGAGCCACCTCTAAAATTATTTTTTTCAAATAAAATGTAGCCTATAAGTTGCACCTAATATTGGCCTATCAGCATGTGAAATTTTATCAAAATCTGCCCAGTGGTTATGTCGTGATTGACGCACATACAAACAGATAAACAGATAAACAGACAAACAGACAAACAGAAAAAAAAATTAACCATGGTTTTGGTATCTATAGAACATACATATTGCATACCATTTACTCTTTTTGAAAAATATTCAATATACAGAAATGGTTCGGTTACTGTTTTATTATATGTATAGATTAGCAATGATGCTAGTCTTACAAGTCCTCCATTTTTTAGGTTACAGCCGACAAGCGGAGCAAGCGGTTCACTTGATGTTAAGTGACTGACAGCAGCCCATGAACATGTCGCAGATGCCTTGCAGGTTTGAAGGAAGGGAATACGGAGGATAATTGATGGGAAATTAGGAGATGATTAGTGCTGGGTGGGAGAGGAATGGGATGGGAATTCCGTCCCCGCTCACTGTACGAAACACAGTGCAATACTGCTTCACGCCGGTCTTCTGCCGGAGAGCTGGTAATTACACCGGTGCGAGCTTGGCCCAACCGTGCAACGCTCGGCTCCCACTCTTATATTGCTGAATATATTATACAGCAGAATTACCCTCTCTCACCTCCTACGACACGAAAGGGTAGAAATGCGGTGGCAACACATGTATACCAACCCGGCGTCACACGGACAGAAGATAAACGTCACATAGTAGCCACACCTCGAACAGAGACAACCCGATGACATAACTAGGCGCATGTCGAGATTTACCTCTAACGTACGTTGGTACAAGTCTCTTCATTAAGAATAAGCAATGATGCTAGTCCTAAACTCCTAGCCTTCCAAGCCCGTGTGTACGTCTCATATTAGCCCCACCTCGAACAAAATACTGTATAGAGACAACCCGATGACGTAACATGACGCGAGTTGAGATTTACCTCCAATGTATGTTGGTACAGATCTCTTCAATGATACTATTCCTAAATTCCTAGCCTTCCTAGCCCGAGTGTACGTCTCATATTAGCCCCACCTCGAGCAAAATACAGTATAGAGACAAACCCGATGACGTAACATGACGCGAGCCGAGATTTTCCTCTACTCCAAAAGAAACATAATTGCAGACATGCCTTATACGACGTAATTATTGCGCTGTTTCTTACACGAGTTATTAAAAATATCTATACATAGTAAACACATAGAATATTTTATTATATGATAGGAATATTTTGCAATTATGTGCGAAGTTTCATCAGGGGCTATATTCGGAATGGGTCAGGAACTTTTGAATTATCTGACACCTATGTTTTGCATTAACTAATTGTAATAACGATTATTTTGATGAATCGTTTGATGTTGTCGCAAAATAAAGTTGTTGAGCCTAACTATAAGTACATAATTATCCATGAATTAACGGAAAACATTACAAGGACCTTAAACCCTTTTCATTTTAATTTCAAACTAGCCACGCCCCACGGTTTTACCTGCGTATCTAACTTCTCCTAATCCCGTGGGCATTCCGGGATGAGAAGTAGCCTAATGTTATTCTGGATCATTTTTCTTACCGTTTCAAGACTAAAATTAGTCAATCGGTTGAGCCGTTCTCGATTTTTAGCGAGACTAACGAACAGCAATTGATTTTTATTTACATAGATAGATTACGCTACTACGAGGATAATACCGCGGGGTACCGTTAATAAATCATGAATCGCTATCACTATATAAGTACATATTATAAAAGCAAACCCGCTTGCCGCTGTCTCTTATCTTTTTAACTACCCAAAAGATTTCGATGGGGCTTTAATAGATAGAATGATTCAAGAGGAAGATTCATATGTATATAGCATACATAATATAGTATATGCAAAGTCTTGTCGCTAATAAAAAAAATGAACTATCTATCTATGTTCTACTTATTATATTATCTGAGACAGTGCAATATCTATTTTCACGTCCACTTAAGGGCTTACGTTCAGCCTGTCGCTTATTTAATTTAAAATATATTACACTTGAATGCAAATTACATAATACACATTACATATTATTTAAGACGTAGATTATTATTATGAGAAAATTAAATCGTGTTAGCATCTTCTGAGACTTTTAAATATTCTGCGCCTGATCTCTCTCCGCTCGTATCGGTCTGTCGTCCCATCGGATCATGAGAGTAAAGGAATAGAGGATGCACCTGTGCTTGCACACACACTGCACTGTGCACTTATCTCCCGCGCATTTGGCTGGTTCCTGTAGAGAGTGGCCGACAACATCGAAATTCTGTCAGGAGGAACGTTTTATACATTTGTTTTTTTTTATGTAATAGCGGGCAAGCGGAGTTAAGTGACCGACCACAGTCCATGAACATCTTCTATATTAAAGTGTCGCAGATGCCTTGCCGGCTTGAAGGAAGGGGATAGAATTATGATTATAAGAGTGAGAGGAATAATGGTGGGGAACTGAGGGGAATAGAAAAAGGGAGAGCAATGGGATGGGAATACAGGCCTCTAGGCCCCCGCTAACCGTACGAAACACAGTGCAATACTGCATCGCGTCGATCTTCTGTTTCTACTCTACTTTACTCACTAGTTTCTCACCGCTCAAACCTTTCCAGAACGTTCTCAATTTCAAGATCAAATATAGCAATATCTTTTATTATTTTTATGTGTTTACCCTAAATGCGCGGAAAGTCAGCCAGGTTATACAACTATAATGTTATAATTGTTTTGTTTTGTTTATTCTCTTAATGCATGACGCAATTTTAATGAAAGTTGCATCACAATAACTTTTTAAACCATTAACCCACATTAAGTGCATTTAAATAAGTCTTAATATATTTAAGATATGAGAACTAGACGAAGACGTTAACAAAAGAAAAGTGAAACAAGAATCTATGAAAAATAAAATAGAATACTATTTAATGAAGAAACTTAATTGAATTTATAGTCACTGGTATCCTGTATATCTATTTTATATAGCGGTCATGGTAGCACATCTCAACAGAGATCAGCCAGGTACGCTAGATATTTTTTAGTGCACAAGCACATATGCACTCTCTATTCTTTCACTCTCAACATTCGATGGGACGGCAAACACGACCGGAGAAATCAGGCTAAAACCGACGATTTTGTGTGCTCCTTTAAAATACCAATACCTAATTATCATTACATGCATAACTCGACAATAGTACAAATTGCACGTGGTGCGCGTCACGTGACCGTTTACTCATCCACCATAAAATACTACGATTTATTACACCGCTAACAATGCAACAATTACAGACATACAACGCTCCAATCACGTTGCCGTACGGAAGGACTCATTTAGCTGCGCAATTAACGCACTTATTGACTACTTGTAGAGTATAAATAGGGTACAGAGCGTACAACACACTTTGTATGCTTTTTCTAGCTTCCGTGGATCATGTATAATTTTCACAATTTTATAAGTTTACGTATATTTATTTTTATTTATTTATTTAGAAATACATATTTAATACAAACCTTAATGAAATATAATCAATATTTTAAGCATTAAATTTCATTCAAATTTTAATAACACAATCTTAAATGCATATACATATACATCGAATAAAGAGTATACTAAATATAGAATACTCTTTACCACGACCACTATATTTATGCATTATACATTATTATTATAATGCATAAATGTATCGCTGGCTTATGATGCCTAGAAAAACTCGAATGAGTTTATGATCGTATTATTCTAAGATATCTGTAATTAGTAAAAAGTTGTAAAAATAAGAAAATAAAATAAATTATTTTCAACAAACTTCATTCATTCATTCATTCATACGCTCTATACCTAACAATAGTCTAATGCTACTCACTGCTCGTGTGGTACAACTTCCACGTGCCGTCCTTCGAGACGGTGGCGATGTGCGACGTGTCTGGCGTGAAGGCGACGTCATACACGCCAGAGTTGTGGCCAGTCAGTTCGAACGCCTTGACAACCTGCTTGAAGTCCCCATTCCTCGAGAAACAAACTCCATTCAACCATACGCTCTAGCCCTAACAATAGTCTAGCAACTATACTCACTGCTCGTGTGGTACAACTTCCACGTGCCGTCCTTCGAGACGGTGGCGATGTGCGACGTGTCTGGCGTGAAGGCGACGTCATACACACCGGAGTTGTGGCCAGTCAGCTCGAACGCCTTGACAACCTGCTTGAAGTCCCCATTCTTCGCAAAACAAACTTCCATAACCTTCACATCAGGGGAGAAGCCTGTGGCAACCACGAAACGACCGCACGGGGATATCTTAGCCATGTGCGTGCTCATAAGGTAGGTGTCAAGCCGTTCGAGGATCTGACCCTTCAGATCGTAAATGATCATGTCAGTTTTGTTCGAACAGGACATCATAAATTTGCCGTTGCTTGATATTCCAAAGCCTACTACATCCTCGTTGTGGACCTGAAAAGAATTGCTTACGTTAGAAAAGTTATCACTGAAATTTTTTAAACCATTTTGCAACCAATATTTTCTATGAACATTATGTAAACATTTTAAATCATGACAATTCCGTGGTTATAATATTGATTTGTCAATCAAGAGTCAATTGTCTGTCAATTTGCTTAATATTTTCTGCGTCATTTGTAGGTGAACAACCGTGAAATATTCCATAACAAACATCTCCCAAAGGTATCGACTTCGAGGTTTTTGCTCCACATAAATATACCTCCTACATACCTCAACGAATTGTATTAAAAAACGATATTTATGAAAGGATGCGTATAAGAACTAAATATATGATAACATCCTGTTTACAAAATATATTTAAAAAAGAATCGAAAGGTTCTTTAAACGGCGCAAATAAAATGAAACTTGCCCTTTATGCGGCGTCTTATATTTGTAAGTCACGCGAATGTAATAGCCGATAATTATCTTTACTATTATGTTTACGTTTAATGCTACAACCTTGTGTTTTGCTGGTGATTTGCGTCAAATGTGTCGGCCCATAAATCTGGATAAAGTATTTTTACTTGGCAGAAGCTAT
This sequence comes from Phoebis sennae, assembly GCA_001586405.1. NCBI lineage: Eukaryota > Metazoa > Arthropoda > Insecta > Lepidoptera > Pieridae > Phoebis > Phoebis sennae. The sequence continues at coordinate 15,719 of LQNK01002569.1, read as the reverse complement.
GTGGTTTGGTCGCATGGGCTGCGGTCATTCATCGTTTAAACATTAACGTATTGTTATTTACCGGCGGGATAATCCCGCAATCGTACTAAAATAAGTATGTAATTGTTTACACTGGCTGAATTGCAAAGGTCAATGACATATTAAATACAAAAATTTATAAGATGGAACCAATGGTGTAAATTAAAAAGGTATATATGCACATTTGCATAATATACCTACAGATTTGTAAGACGTACTAAAGAGCACGTATGAGTATTCACTAAAAAGAAAATAATATAAGTAAACTAGTTTATGAAATTAAATTTACAAACTTTGACAATTTATAGATATCTCTCAGATCTAAATGCAAAGATCATATCACCTTTACGTCCCCGACTCGAAACATTTACATAAACCTCACCACAACATAATTAATGATAATATCAGTGTTATCTACAATTTGCGTAATCCATACAAATATTATGCCAACATCGTGAACCGGTGTTATTGCAGCTTATCATGGATCCTAGTTTATACTCGGATATAAATAAAAAACGGGGCCAATGAAAATTGTTATTAAAAAAGTTCTCAACTCACTAAAAAACGAAAGGAGTCAAAAAAATTGTTGCTACAAACATTACAGTCAAGAGTCAAAATTTATACACTAGAGGAATTCACTCGCTTGCTACTTCTTGAAGATAAACGCGCGAATAAAAATACGCATATCGTGATCACGAAAGCACCGAACGTAAACACGTGACGTGAGAGATTAGCCTCCCAGATGAGGGTAACGCACTCTGACACAAACAACTCGCGCGCAGAGTAAGGACCGGATAAACGATTCCGTCTGCATCCAAATGTGAGGGCAGGTAGATAATGCGGGATCGAACAATCTTCTCTAATGCGTGATTTTTGATATGCAAATATTTGGACATCTAACAATTAGAGCCATCATCCAATAATTGCTTGGAAAATAGAAATGACCGATGAATTCCTATAAGTATACTATTTGTAAGAATTCTATAGACTTGAATTCTTGGGATGAGAAAGGATAATATTTTACAACCCAATAAATATTTACTCAATACTCAATTATGTCCAATACGATAAAAAGCTTATTTACCAATGATTTCAATAACCTCATTGATGTCACTAAACTAAGAGCATAAAACAAATAGTTCACCCAATAATTTCTTCTATACGAAAGCATTTAAAGTTGAGCTTTTATCGGAATGATTTTAAATGCACTTTTAAAGCCGTCTAACAATATAATCATTATTGCGGGGCATAAAGTTTGTTCACGTATGCCTATCTTTATAATGTACAGACAATGTTATGTCTACCTTCGAATAGGTACGTTGCCATAAAATTATAGATGGAAAGCGACCATGAATACTTTAAAGTAATAGGTTTTGACATCACTGCAATTTTATTTGATGACAACGTTATTCCTCGAATAATAAAATATACTGTTTGAGAAAATTGTTTTGTTGTTTCTTAAAATATATTTGTCTTTTAATAATAGCTTTTCAAGACGATAACTTGATCTTTATCTTATCTATGGGATATAGATAATTCGAAATTCAACGTCTAGCAATTGCATTATTAATGCTACTCTCTTTCGAAACAAAACATTTGTAGACACATTTCCTACCCATTCGCTTTCTACGCATGTTATTTATTAATAATATCCTTTATCTTTGCCCTCCTTGCATTAAAACCTTACACCTGACCTACTAACACACGAATTGTTGCGTAGTCAAGCTAACACCAATTACCTGACATACATTACCATTCTAGTTCGATAAGGGCATTATAAATAGCTAATCGATACACTTATCTTACTCTAGATCCACTTTAAATATGAAAACAAAGAGGCTATTAAAACGTGTCGCCTGGCAACAATTAGATAAACATCGGATGTTTAAAACAATTCAGATATTCAAATAAAAACGATGTTTAATGCAGACGTCGAGGAAACAGCCGTCGAACCTTCCTGCGGCTAAAAATAAGACGAGGCTGCGTGCGCGACGAACAATGCACGGTAGATACATATGCCATTGTTCTGAGAAGGTCACTGATAAGGGACACAATGCATGACGCCTGACGGCTTGACGACTGAATTTATTTCCAAAAATTTTTAGAATTATATATAATTCTGATATCTATTCTTTATTTTAACATATCGAAGCCTGAAGGCATTATGATCATTTTGGAGCTCATAGATTTAAATAAACATCGTACTAAAGTTGAGATTCCCAAAATTATATATTTTGACTTGACTTTTATGAGCTCACTCCATATAAGCTAGACATCGCGTAGAAAACATTTTTATGCAAATCGCGATAAATCCAATGATATAGAGAAACTGAACATTAGAAAGTCGGTTCACATTTTACAAGAGTTAAGTAACATGCAAAGAATCTCGGAAACGTCGTACATTGTCACACAAAGGAAGCGACAATTTCTTTGTGTGATAACGGCACATCCTAAGCCTTGCTGATAATAATGTATATTTATGTAGATCTTCAGCAAGCCTGGCTTAAGCCTAGGATTGCTTCGCGGAAGGATCGAATAAATTAGTACTAGTAGAGGGCAGATAAAACAATCTGTTTCCTTTAACCAAACACAAAATTAATTTAGTAAAATAGTGATAAAATTGGAATGTTCCTGAAAAACAGTTTATAATTTATATACAACATAATTTATCTATGTAAAATATTGATGGAAATAAATGATTTATTTATTAATTTATTTAGTCGAGATACAGATTTTTAACTGCGCAGGATAGAATTTCAGATCAAGTCAAGATTTACCAATACATTTTTTAAGTTTTATTATAAACATACTTGATATATTGAATGTTTTATTTATGCAAATGATTAAAGGAAGGAAACGATGTCATTGGCCATTTATCGATACAAAATATCATGAGGCGAAATCCCAAAGCCATCACGTACGTCATTTCAATCAAAACAATTAAAATATAATTTATTTTATATCCTTTAGAGCAAAAAAATGTAAAAAGATATCTTCCTATTGAAAATTCAAATAGCTGAGTATTTTTTTTTTTTTATCTTGTGTTTGTTTTAACGCGAGTACTTTTCATATAGAAAGAAATACTTTTTAAAGGATTTAAAACGCAGTTTATTATACTAATATTATTAGAATAATAATTAATTCGGTTAATCATTTAGTTCTCCATTCTCTGTTTTTGCCTTTTTTAAAAAAACCTAACATACAATAAAATGACATACGTTAGGCTTGATTTCTCATTAAATAATTATCCTTAAAATCACTAAGGCCCAAAAAAAAAATTTCTGTTACTGTTATCTATTCCGAATGCCCATACTTTAGAAAATAACTCAGTACATAATTTAGTATAGTATGGTCAGTAAAAGCGCAAGCCGGTACACATCCTTGGTAAATGAACGCATTGATAAGAATATCTTATCAGGGCTGGTCCGCTGTGACAGCCGACCCCAATGACGTTGTTTACTTCACATGCCGCGAGGGCCTTGTTAACGGAAATTGTACTTTTGACACACAAATGCGTTAAATTTTGGGATTTATGGATTGATATGATTTCAGGTCTAAACGCAAATACTAACTAACTTCCTCAATTTTTTTTTATGCTATAGCAGATAGGCGGAGCATGCGGTCCACCTGATGCTAAGTGACTGACCGCAGCCCATGAACATTTATGACGAAGATGCTACATCTTAATTACAATCAATATACACTTAACTGCATAGCTTCAAGCTGCTCTAAGAATAAGACGGTTGCAATAATTTTCATTTGAGACTTAATATAATTTTGTATCAAAAAGTAGTTCCAAGACAGTTGTCTTCGTTTAAAATTTTGCTATAGTTTAACAAGGATTTGTTAACATTGAGCGATTTTTATTAAAAACAGAAAAGCAATCGTAAAGGTGGAAGTAACTCACACAAATCTAACAAAGTAGCACAAGAATAATCTTATGTAACAACATTGAAATAAAAACTAACTCGTATCTGCCCACTAAAATCTGCCTCCAGCTCTCTGATGTTGAACTATGACCCTCTCAAAGGGTTCACAGTTCACTCTTTAAATAGATCATTGTATTGATTCCATTTCTCTGCGTAAGCGAGACGGCATATTTTCGAACAAAAATAGATCTAAGGCCGGCCTCACACATGCTAAATGTCTGTCTGAATTCAGGATCTGATTTCAGATCCTTACAGGTCGATCTAAGAAATTCAGAATCTGAAAAAATCACATCCAGCCTAAGGCCGGCTTATTTTCATCTGAATTAAGATTCTTAATTTAGAAAGGCCAGTATACCCTACAATATCGGCTTGCTCCACAGACATCCTGATTTTTTCAGATTCTGAATTTCTTAGACCGATCTGTAAGGATCTGAATTAGACAGACATTTAGCATGTGTGAGGCCGGCCTTAAGCTTACGTGTTATTTCTTTAAATGCGTCATTCGTGATTATAAAATAAAAATTTTTGCCAAAAAATAGAACCGACTTCCTCGCTCTAAAAAGTAGAAAATAACTTTTATTTCATTTTTGTTGAAATCTATACAAAGTCGGTGCAAAATCATGTTAAATTGAAAATAGATAAGGCACCGACTTTGTATAGATTTCAACAAAAATGAAATAAAAGTTATTTTCTACTTTTTAGAGCGAGGAAGTCGGTTCTATTTTTTGGCAAAAATTTTTATTTTATTATTTTTAGTGTCCTGTGAAGGGTAATCACATCATCTAGTCACCATTCAGTTGAGATATACATCATTAAACCTTAACCGCAGAGCTTATTCCGTTGATTTTCGAGGAGTTCCCCAGTATATCTTCCACATGGATGATCTGACTTGAACCAAATTTATATGGGACCACACATGAACTCTACTCTTTCGAATGCAAAAAAAAATTTCCAAATCGGTCCATAAACGCCGGAGATATGCG
>LQNK01002569.1:0-10784 GCA_001586405.1 Phoebis sennae | reverse complement strand
AAAAAAAAAATACGGTCGAATTGATAACCTCCTCCTTTTTTTGTAAGTCGGTTAAAAATAAAAAAAAACGTAACAAATGTTTACTACTTATGCCATTCACGTAAAAATCACAATACTAGCATGTTTATACGTAAATAGCTTATCAACGTATTCTAAATTACTGTTAATCAAGAAACTACGTAAATAGAACTTAATTATATTTTTCTTTGATTTTTAATTAAAGTAAGTTCAAATGACTTCATATTTAGTTTTTTCTATTTTTAGACATATAAGATTTCGATAGCGTTTGTTTCAGCAACGAAAAAGAAAACCAACATATTTTCTGAATAATTTTAAGTCTATGGCATGTTTTTTTACGTAGACCAGGCGGAGTATGCTATTCGCAGCCCATGAACATCTACAACAGCAAAGCGTCGTGCCTTGCATGCTTGGAGGAAGGAGAGGATTAATGATGGCAAATTGGAGACGAATGGGATGGGAATACAGGCCTCCGGGCCCCCGCTCGCCGTACGAAACACAGTGCAATACTGCTTCACGCCGATCTTCTGCTAGGTTATAGCTTCTCCGTTGCGAGCTTGGCATTGTTATTCAGCAGAATTACGCTCTGTCACCTCTTATGACACCCACGGGTAAAAATGTGTGGCTACACACGTATTCTAACCCGTACCCGTCGCCATATGGGTAGAATATAACTGACGCTCTATAGATACAAAGATTCATACTATATACTATATATAAAGAGAACATTTAACCTCTGCACTATAAAAACATAATATCGTGAGCGTTAACACAGAACTTCATAAAATTTCTCGCCAATATCACATTTATAAAAGCTTATTTAACACACAATGTTTACATTGTTTTCTATAAAATGACGAACCGCACACGCAATAAACTGTCGAGAGTTATATTTATTTTCCATTGTATGTATTATAACGAGTTCATATAGACCAGGGATTCCCAAACCTTTTCGTCTGCGGTGCACTTACAAGTATAGTAACGACGCGGTTATATCCATACTAATAGATATTCAATTATTCACATCAAAAGAAAATCGTCTTTGCTAATAATGTTAGGCAGAGCATCAATGCGTTAATCTCAAGAAGTACTACAAAATTAAGTCGAATACCTAAATTTTTACATTTAACTTAATTTTGTGATATATAGGCAATTAATCAAATAATGCTATCCGTATCCTTATTGTTATCCTTCCTTACTATATTATTTATCATATTTTTAATATTAAATATACGAAAGTAACTCTTTCTGTGTTATTGTTTAAGCCTAAATCACTGAATCAATTAAGATGAATTTTTGTACAGAGATTGTTTGAAACCCGAGGAAGGGCAATGGATAGCTTGTATCGCGAAAATCCCACGGGAACGGGTGATATATACGGGTGAAACCGCAGGACACAGCTAGTGTACACTAAAGTCGTAAAAGATTTAGCATAATATACTTTGGTGCCCTAACAAACCTTAAGTGTTCGTGTTTTTAAACCGAGATGTATCAATGAATTTTAGCAGGTTCCTTTACTTTCTACGATGCACAAGGACGCCCCGGCGTACAGTTTGGGAACCTCTGACCCACACAATCATGGGAATGTCTTTGTGGCAATCTCTAAGATTTTACTGTTAGCGAAATCTAAACGTCACGAAAGCATGTGTTTTTCTAGTTTCATAACGAATACCTACTCATTGTTCGCGTTTTTGTTATGGAATATCGTTATATACGTGTTTTCGAATGTTTGGGAAATTAGTACTTTTATATACTTCAAAAGTTTTTTGTACCAATTGTAATTTATAGGGTCTTTAGGTTTTTACAAGGGTTTTTTCTAAAGATAGGTCTAGATAATGTATTACTAATCGGTAATTAGTAGCAAAACTGGTAATGTGTTTATTACTTTTGCAACATGCGTGACATTTCATCGATGGAAATCCCTGAAACTGTAATAAGTAAAATTCATATAATATGACGCATAGTAACAATGTGATGAATTTTATTTAATTCTTGTGTTTATTTAAATGTTAGGAAATTTGTTAATAAATAAAATAATGAAACAGCATTTAAAATAGGTTAAAAGCCATTTTTATGCAAAATGTAATAAATTTGGTCGTCTATATTTTTTCACAAATACTTTTTAAAACTTATCGTAATAATTTTAATTTTATATTTTAAATTTTTCTTATAAATATTTCAGAAAAGCGAGAATTATTAATACCATTTATAATTTATATACTAGCCACGCCGCATACTTTCAATCGCGTAACTTCTGATCGTCTGATAATTCCGTGATTAAAAGTAGCCGATGAATTATTCTGGATCTTAACTAATGTATCCAGTTTCCTAACAGTAGTTTTTGCGTAAAAGAGTACCAAACATCCACCCTCCCAAACTTTCACATTTTATGTAGGAATCCTTTTGTATCGATAGATAAACAATCTGTATTGTTTATCTATCGATACCATGAACTGTACCAGTATATCGAGCCCCACATCCCACTTAGCTAATGTCAATATCCTGCGACGTCCTGTGCCCTCTCGCCGATCTTACCGAAATAGCGCTGATAACTGCTCCCACCTCATATTATCCAGAATAACAGACACCTACTTTTATTTTAGAAAAAATACATTGTGTATTTTCAATTTCATATAAAATTTCATTAATCTCCACCGGTTTCGTACATCATCGTCATTACTAAACTAATATTATAGAGGTAAGTTTTAATTGTTTGTTTGTTTGAATTGAATAGGCTGCGAAACTATTAGAGCGATTTCCATGAAATTTTGTACAGAGATTTTTTTAAACCCGAGGAAAGATATATGATAGCTTTTATACCGAAAATCCTACGGGAGCGAGAGATCTACGCGTAACCGTAGAGCTCAGCTAGGTAAACGTAATATAAAAATATTAATCAATGTTTTCACGGTACATGAGAAAAATTGTGATAAAATCAAGAACGGGGGCTTTTCTTCAAATAACAGAAGTGGACAATAAAATTAAACTTATTCGTAAAGTTTTCAATGCAAAACACAATATCACGTAACTGAATATTAATGTAAATTGATTACAAATCCGTATTATATACAAGCCTATAAATAAATCTACCAGCGGATGGTTGTTACTGGAAGCACTTGATCTAATTTTGTAATTGAGTAGGAAGATAGCTTATAACCCGAGAATGGATAGTCGATAAGGACGTCCTACTTTATTGAAGGGAAATTTGTTACAGAAATTTCGTTAATATTTCCAATAAAATATTATTTTCAATCATAATTAAAATAAAGGGTAACATTAAAATCATAAGTCTTCAATTAGACTTCTTGTTATGTATAAATCAAGGCCTTTTATTTGATACCACTCTCGCATATATTCATGTCAAAATCGCCTAATTTAACCCCCTATATTCGTAACCCCTTCACCGATTTCGCTCATTTTTGTAATAAAGTTTTTTTTTTTATACATACTATTCACGTACGATATGTTATCAAGATCGAATTAACCATACTGCAGATATCCTCGGACCCATATTCATACTCATCTTCGAACTCAATATTTTCTTTTGTCTTAACTATTCGCCTATGAAATTTAGCATTACAGGTAAGCGTCAAAGACAGTTTTTACTTACAAAGCTTACATACAAACATACAGTCCCCGGCCATCTCGACTCTGAGACCTCGATCGGTTAATAAATATGTCTTCACATAATTTTAATACACGTTTTAACTTGTGCCCTATCGAAAATATTTCAAATGATTACATTGAATTTTCATGAACATGTACCTATTGTCAGGCTACAAGGTTTAGTTATCACTTTATTACATTATTCAGTCATTATTATTCCCTTTTAAAGATACATACTAATTCAAACAGAAACCTTGTTTTGACCCAATGATTCATAACCTCAATTCCCTATCTATTACAGTTGCTTACCTTAAATTTTCATGAAAATGATTGTTCAGTTACAAGGTTTAAATAAAGAAATTATTACACCAAAATTTTTATTATTCTCTTTTGAAGATACTTACAAATCCTTAATGTAAAACTTTAATCAGTCAACAAAGCCTTCATGACCGCATGATTCTTAACCCAATTCCCTTTGGACAGGGAACCATTACGGTTGATTACTGTAAATTTCATGAACACTATGGTTAAGTTACAAGGTTAAAATGACTCATTAATACACAGTAACATTATAATTCCCTTTTGAAGATACGCAGAAATTCAGAAGTCTATCCCCGAGTATACCGTGTTGTCACAATTAATCATACCCTAAATTCATTCATAATTTAAATTCAAACATTACATTCGATTACGTTGGGTTTTCATAAATGTTTATTATGTTATGGTACAATTAAAGTTAAATCGACATGATAACACAGAAATCATTATTATCCATTTGAACATACGTACAATTTCAGAACCCTACCCTGAGTGTGTTGAAACATTGTTTCATACCCTAATTCTTTCATAACTTAAATCCATTACGTTGAATTTTCATGAATGTCAAGTTACAATTGAAAGAAGATCGACATGAATACGCACAAGTTATTATTATTCACATAAAAATCCCTCATCTAAGCTTAAATCCCCGAACAGAACCTTTCCAAACAAGCTGTCCTCCATGATTCATACCCTAAATTCCCTAAGTTGCAACATTACAGCTGATTTGCGTTGACGTTGAATTTTCATGAACATGACTCACAGCTCGGTTCCTTCGGCCTATTAGGGTCGTAAACAGCCTTTACATCGAGTGCAATGACTAATACCCTAGTTACTACGAGCGTACATTTTATTACTGAATCATTGTTGTTGTTTTAACTATAACAGCTCATACACATTTGTTTTTTAAGTTCAAGGGACATTGACTGAAGGACAAAAAGTGGTTTTCATGTCACAATGCCTCTTCTATTGTTACAATACGAACATATAATAGGAAGTTTTTAAAGATATTTTCATTATTTTTACCATGGATTTAGGCAAATGAGTTTGGTTAAAGACATACCTAAATTAAATTAAATATATAAGTATATTTATGTCTCCTAGAAGTCCATAATATTTACGTTAACGAATTGACTAAAATAAAAATGTATTATGATATAGAAATAAGGAAACAAATTGATCGAATCACCACGATATAATATCTCAGGAATAATGGATACAAATTTATAAACGACAAAACGGTCGGCTATTTTTGACCTCATGACGTCAATGATCAATGAAATCATTGCTTTTATTTGCTAAATCAGGTCAGTGTAACAAGAACTCTCAAATGGGTCACCGTCCACCAATCTCATACATTGTCAGCTGACACCGTTTGACCGGCTATTCTAATACATAGAAAGAAATGGTATATTCAATGGCTAATATACAAAATAAGATATAGACTCAGGGTCATTACCATAGGGACACTGAGAGGATAGCCCTTATTTTAAAACCTCAATACCTTATTTTAAACGTCATTTTTAATTGTCGTGTATGCACGCTTAGGTTGGCAATTTCGCCTAAAGCGTCCTTAATTAAGAACTGTATTGTACATGAACATGGTATACAGTACCATGTTTATTTCTTAACCTTAACCCCCGATTGAACTCTAGCTATCGTCGTGCATACATTTAACAATTATGTCTTCAAAACAAGAGTTCAAAATAACATTATACATAAAAAGGACAAACACAAGTACAGTGAGAGATGAATCACAGTAATAAACTGTTAATGTGAAAAGGTTTGGATCAGCACAGGTACGTAGTTTTAGACGAACCCCTAAATACGTCCACAAAAAGGCTCATCATTTTCCTGACCTTGAGAGTGGACGATGATTTAATTATACCATATCCCACGAAACAAGTCTTTAGAACTGTTCTAAGAGCGTATAAACATGAATACATATATCCTGAACTGATTTGTAAACAAAGTACTGATTGGCAGCATTTATCGAACAAAAATATTGTTAAAAGTCACGGTAAATCCCTTTACGCAACTCTATATGTAAATTATTACTTTATGGTTGTCGTAACAAATATTTAAAATAATGCAGAAACAATGCCAACCTTTATTTTTCAAAAGAATCAGAAATTGGATACAGGGACGTATTACTGTAACATGTTTTCGGATATTTGTAGGCGTGTCTAATATATTTTACATTTAGGTTCAAAACGAAATTTAGAATTTTTCATTATTAGTTGTCTATACTACTAATCCTACTTCATACTTCCTACTAATATTATAAATCCGAAAATTTGTGAGGATGTATATATGTGTGTTTCTTATCCAAAATAACACAAGGCAACTTTTTTCCTGCAATTCCCACGGTATCAGAAGTAACGCTGATGAAACTGCAGAGCGGGACTTTTACTTCATAAAATTAATAATACAGGGAATGAAATAGGCTTAACTCAAAGTATTCAGTCCCTCGGCGTACCCTATAAAAATTCAAATATATAACTTGCCTATTACTGCATTTGAACCCACAAAACACATTGCTCTTTTAAAATAACAATATAAAGTATATACCCCATTGTATCTCCAATAACCAACAAGAAACGAACAATTGCGTTACATTGCAGTCGATATTTTAATAAGCTTAAGTGATGGAAGCGGATAGAGCCGTATTAAAACAATACGGATAATTATTTTACTATTAGCCTGTTTTTCACCCTTATGTCTATTGAGCTATGGTTCTTAAATGTTGTTCTTGTTTCTCCTTGAACGCGTATCTATATAGTACATCAAGAGATCGGACATTGCTATTAACTACCCTTGCATCGGATGGATTAGTAATTCTGCTACGATATAATTATTTTAAGTTACTATAAACTTGTATAAAACAATAAACGTGCATCGAATCTGCACTAATAAAACTGTGGAATATCTTTGTTTTAACGCGTAAATTTCAAAAGCTAGGTACTGGTCGGATTTGGAAAAATCTTTTTGTGTTCGAGAAACTATAAATCAAGGGGGGATATAGGTAACTATGAAAATCGAAAAACATAAAATCGACATTTCTCTTCCTATTTATTTTAATGGGCCTTTAATCTATTGATTTAACTATAAGCGAGCCATCGTATTAGTTATATTGAGACGGTTTATACTCACTACTTTTGCAGTGCGAGGAGAAAAGTTGAAACGTCTCTTTCCTCCTGATGAACGACCTAAGAATCGGCCCGAAACTGTCGCCCTTTCAATCATAGAGTATCAGCTTAACGTCTCTAAAATGTAATTTCGCTATATGTGGCGCAACTTTTCCATAACCACCTAATATTTAAGTAAGTATTGCTTAATTGAGGCCCTAAAAAGAGTTTTACAAATCAATCAAGATGCAGTTCCATCAAGAGGTAACAATACAAAATATATATTAGCATTAATATCTTATATATATTTTGTATTAAGCAATCTTAAACAAAGATTGGTACGCTTTCCTGCGATGGATAAAATAATACCTTGATAGAGTACTATCTGGGACAACAAGTAACATTTCCTAAAACGATAACACTGCACTGTTGCAATGACAATCCCACCCGGCGCACCCCTTGATCCCCACGTCAAAGATCAATGCCGCGATTTGAACCGTGGACTATTGACAAACAAACAAACCTTATAAGCTACTACAAAATAAACAGAAGACAATCTCCATACAAAGCTCGCTCCAACAACACACATAGACACCCTCTACTGAAACTATACCTTGGGCCTTTTGAAGCAGTCTGAGTGCAAGTATCAGTTATTTATACACTTGTGTTGAGAAATAAAAAGTAAGGAACTTATTATGTAAAGTTTCTTACATCTAATTTCCCAACCTAGTAGGCGGCCTTATCACTCAGTAGTGATCTCTTCCAGGTAACCAACTGTAAGGGGTAACAGGAGAGACAGGTTTTAAAAGTGTAAAAAAATAAATATCATATTATTTAATAAATATCTCTAATTTATATATAAATAAATAATAAGTATCATCAGTGAGACACGCGTCTGTGTATGTGTGGGTGTGAAATACATACACGAGATTGACTTTTCTACCCATATGTTTAGTGCGGCTACTATTTCGCAATACAAAACGTATATTACATCTGATGAGTAATTAATTAAAAAGTCGCAGGATGGCATCATCGTAATGACAATATTCTACTTCTTTTTAGTAAACGAAAGTGACTTCGTTTATATAACGGTTTAAATGTTAGAGATTGATACCAATATTGAAAATACAAAAATTTACCTGTAAAATAAAATTTCTTATAACACAGTATGTATATTTAATTGTAAAGTATAATCACATATAATTATCTACATAATAAACTTTGAACAATTTTGAGCTGTCTGCTCGTATCACAGAATAATTACTTTTTTAATTAACACAATATGAGGTTGCAACTTGCAAGAAAACATTGTAACTTTCCATTAAATAAATTAAAAAAGTAACAACATGTAACAAAACGGTGTCATACCTAAACATATTTAACAAACTTAATCAATGCTCTTATAATTTGCATTGTCACCCTACATCTTAAAAGCAGAGAAATAATATTAATATCATAAATCCGAAATATTGTGTGGATGTATGTGTGTTTGTTACTCTTTCACACAAAAACTACTGATCAGATTATGATAAAACTTGTTATACATATTAGGTAAGGGTTCGGAATAACATACAGGCTACTTGTAATCGCGGAGTTGCAACGGGCTAGTATTATAAATGAGCCATCCTCTATCCTTTTATTTTAAAGAGATGATATTACAGCATAGGGCATATACTATAACTATAATGGTTCTCAGAGCCAAATCCTTAACTATAAAAAATATATAAAAATGCTCAAAGGAGTCTCGAGGCCGATTTTAACGAAAACAAAAACTTCAACAAAGGATATTTTAAAAATTGATTTCCCGAGTATTGGCAACGTGTTGATTTTGCAAAAAATATACATTCTGTATTATTTCATCAATTGATATTACTTCTAATTAGAATAAGTCCTTGGAAAGTGATGTCATAGGTTAAATTGAAAAAAACACCACATAAGACCACTTAAAAACAATAAGCCGCTGATATTTTTACACACACATTACAGATAAAAGGCCTTCCGTCAAAACACACCAAATGAGATGATTCAGCGTCCCATAGCGGTAAATCTTGCATCATTTACTGATGAAACAATATACCGAGGAAGTGCAACAACTACGCCGTTCAATCGAGACGATTAAAAATCGATTTAAAATAACAGAACTAACTCGAATACAGTTACGTTAATGAGGGTCGACGGTCGAAGTCGTCCTAATTTATTTGTTATAAGGATTTGTATATATGTGGAAAACGAATGTTTAGAAAAAACATTAAACATTAGGTTTATTGCTCATATTATATAGAATCATGTGTGTTAAAAGAACTGACTGAAATCCCTTGTTCTGTTCGGTTTCCCGTTTTAACTAATGTTAACATTAGTTAAAACTGATTGATTTTTAGCGGCCAAGAGATGAGAAACTAACAGTTTTCTTTTTTTTTTTTGTACTAACATCTAGCGTACTTTTTCCTAATAAACGTACTTCCATCACGGTACAAAAAAATCCTGCAAATCCCGAATTCAACTAGCCAAATTTCTATGAAAGCGTGATCGAAGCTTTAAAAAAACATTGAATGATTTTCCCAGTTCCACGTACCTACAATTTTCAGAAATCGCAGTCTGGCAAAGCGCGATTTACGCAGCATCTGAATCCGAATAAATATAGAATATCCGAAAATAGGTGGGCGGCCACGTGAATGGATCAACGCTCGCCGAGATGCTGTTATTGTTTACTTTCATTCATAACTTACGTATCTATTTAGTTAATGTTTTTATAGGGCGTTATTTTTGTAGCGTGTGCTTACGTCGATATCAAAACTATGATCTTTGATATTCAAATTTAGAACTTTTGTGAGCAATATCTATTTCAAGAAGGGATGTTGAGTTTAACAATATCACGCAGTCTTTTAAAATAATAATTTTATAAATTAGCTGATCCGTGCGGCTACTGTAGCATAATGTTACCTACATATAGTATAGCTTTCGAAAGTGAAAGAATTTTTAAAGCGGTCCAGTAGGTTTTGAGCGTACTCATTACAACCAAACAAACAAATAAACTAACCAAATTTTCTTCTTTACAATAATATTAGCCAAGAAATGACATATTTTTTTAGCTTCCCATTAAGATTGTCGTAATAACAAACTTTCCTTCTGTGTCGAATTATAAATTAAACCACACACATATTTTTTATATATGAGACGTAATTATTAACCACTAACATAGAACAATCGCATTACTTCTACACAAACAATGGTAGTTCACACATATTGGATATATATGCAACTAATCCTTCATCTACCGTCGGTTATAGTCAGTGGGCATTTTATCAAAATGCAGTGATAACGAAATCTAAACATTGCATTGGCTGCTTCCTAGCTAGATAACTGCAGATTTGATAAACTCCAAGGTAGCGCGTGTTTTTGCATTAGTTTAAAATATGAGGTATATGAACGAAATCTTTACTAATATTATAAAGAGGAAATATTTGTTTGTTTGTATTGAATAGCCTCCGAAACTAGTACATTTATATAAAGTCGAAGTAATCTCATAAATATGAGTGAAAAGTTTACTAATTTATTAACTTTAAATTGAATAATAGGACCAAAAAAATTTAATTAATTTGATGTAGATTGAAAATCAGGAAGTCCTTTACATGGAGACTGAGAAACTTATGACATTGGTGTTATGTCCTATAGTTGTAGGTGAGCATTAAATAAAAGATTCAAATATCAGTAAGT
>LQNK01002567.1:75619-87232 GCA_001586405.1 Phoebis sennae | reverse complement strand
GATAAAAATTGTATTTTTTTACCATAATTGTTTCTGTTTCAGTAAGTATCCCATTTATTGCGATTATGCTAGAGTTTTTTGTTATTATTTATTGTATATTTAGTGTCTATAATGTAAATATTATTACCTTGTCACCCCTTTTGCCCAATTACTTTAAAGAGATGACTGTTTAGTGATAAGATCGCCCATTATACTGTGTTATTATGTTTTATTTTATTGTAGTTTACATTATGTATTTCATAGTCTAAAAAGGAGTAAATAAATAATTAAATATATTGTAGCACCCTTTCAGGGTGTATGTTATTAATGTTACGCATCGCCAACGAAATATCATTTAAATAATTATTTTCTGCAAGAAGTAAAACTGATATCCTTTCTTTAGACCAATTAAAAAATTGTAATAAAATTAATTTGATTTTAAACTCATATGAGAAAAACTTTCAAATAACAATGTCTTGGATGTACGCCAAGCAAAAAATGAATCCCACCTGACATAGTTTACGGGTCTCCAAAATTCGGGTACAGTCTCGTAATAATACAAGTTGTGAACAACATTTTAAAATTATTACAGCAAAGCCAAATAAAGTCTTTTCTTATCTGGGAAATAATATTTAAGATAAGTCTTTAGTACACATAAATATGATACAGTTCTTTTAAAATTAATCCCAACAAAAAAAATGTGAAACTTTCATTCCATTCAGACCAATGGTTTTGGATATAAATGGTTGTTACCGTAACACCTATCAAAGAAAATGGACCAGTGTTTAATCCCACCTTATAACAGAAACGAACCTTATAACATAACAAACAACTCTGCATATTATCAGCAACCTGAATGATTAGATAATAATCAGTATTTTTAATTCGGATTTGACTCAATCTTCTAAGTCTACTGTGGATCGCGTGTTTAACCTAAGGCTGAATGCCTTACAGTTTCCACCTACACAACTTGATCGCCATTGGTTGTAGTCTCCACGGAGTTTCACAAGGACCATTTGGGACCAGTCCGTATGTTTATCATCACTCCATTATCTAACTAAACTTGTAAATATAACATGTAATGTATATTAGTTTACAATTGCTACTGTTACGCCATTGTTGTATGATGTAAAATATAGAATTAAAAATTTCTTTTGAATCTTCTGCCATTTTTCAAAATCAATGAATAGGATTTTTTTATGATGTTAAAATAAATCTAGACAGGTTTCTTTGAAAGTTCTCATAATATTCTAAAAATCCACTTCAAAGCAAACATAACGATTAGAATCTTTGTATGCAAGAATAAATTTGTCGTCAGCTGGCGTCTGTTTGATCAACAGATTAAAAAGTCGGCGAGGGCGGCAAATGGTGCATTTTGAAGTTGAAACTCCTAAAGTTTTTACCGAGCGTGCATACATGTCGCAAACTGCAGATTTTCTGAGATTACGCTATTAAAATGCATTCCGAAGAAGCGAATTTTAAACGCCAAATCCGTATAATGTAGGTAACCTGGTTTAAAAATCTTGCGACGCAAAAAACTGTTTTTATCCGCGAATGTAGGTTAAAGTAAGATAAAATATTTTATCTAAGCTATAGAAAATTACAGCAATGAAGCAGGATTAACCCGGTTCTAAATTTAAAAACTTCCAGAACTTTCCGCATTACAAACAAAAAAATTTGGTATAGACAATAATTTTAACATATACGGGAGCCGAAACTGACAATTTGGCTACCATAATGCATAAGACGTAATTATGCAAAAAATCCAATGTATCTCTTGTATCCGTTGAAGAGGGTAATAAGTGCTGTTACTTCAGTGTATTTAATTGTAGCGATACTATAAACCACATCAAAGGCCTTGAATTAGCATGAGTGAACGCGTTTGAGGGATAATAAACCGTCGCCGGTCGCCTGCTAGTACACCTCAGGGTCTAGTTTTCTCTGGCAACTAATGATTATGAGCGAAACACGGACTACAATATGCAAATTATTTAGCCTTCAGCAAACCATAAGAGCTGTAATGCCACTACTGTGCAATATCCTTTGAATTTTAATAGAGTTACCGGCTATCGGACGTAGTAATTTATTTCATCTTTTATTTTCACTTTTGATGCGTGCATTAAGTTGAATAAATTATTACAAAATTGTAAATAAATTATTTAAATTAATCATTAAATGTATTTTTAAAGGTAAAATGTAGTTGGAAAGGAATATAAATAAATCTGACAATCCAATGTAAAAAAAACAATTGTATTGTCGATGGGCATTACGCAATTGATATATTTTCTAATGACAACCATCATAAAATAATGTTAAAAATTATTTATGTAGTATTTGTATTCAGTATTCTTTACATTACCTAAATACGTTTTAAACCAATGGGATGCTTTTACTTGATGTTATTCTTATCAGATTCTTCTTTCCGATATTTTCCATGTATAATTATATAATTATATCTATATAGATGGCATTATCGGTATAATACAGATTAACTGAGATAAGTATTCTTCATTAAGAAGATTACGCTTTTGTTAAGCTGTGAATAAACAATACGGGTGACGATTCCCTTCTTGCGAACGAAAGATAGTCACGAGAATTAGACAATAGAGGTTCTCGTAATGTTTTATTTAACATTTCTTCTCTATCATTAAGAAGTTGTCGGAAAGCCGAACATTCCTGTAATGTAAGATGAATTGAGTCAAACTTGGGAAGCTCCCTCATAGATAAGCGCGGTAATCGTATTAACAATATGTTATTGCACTTCGTTTCTTGAGGGAGGTTTCTTGTATGGGATCTTTTATTCTTATTTCTGTAATTCCAATCAGATAATATCCTATCAGAATAGTAACACTTAACGACAGTTATCTAGCTTTTTTATAGTAAAACTCGAAAAGCAGCTATGTAATAGCATCTATTCATCGGGTGCCTGTGATCTAACATCCACTTATACCGAAAATATCAAAGTATCGTAATAGACCTCTATGGAGGGAAGGGACAGGAATTTTCCACTCTACATTAACATCGTCATTTATAAAAATAACCATTATTTTTGTATGAATTTTTACAGATGAAACTGCTATCTTTCAAAGTAATGCATAATTATAATGAAGCCATAAACATGAACCATACATTAGATACTTATGAATTATGATACATTTTTTTCAGGTTTTGTTTAATTAATAATCTAATCGGTTAATTAAGCGATTACAATAAAAGCGTTATCAAATTAACACACGAAATTTAGCTTAATATATTTTGGAATGTGCGGTAATAACATACGCCGTTGAACAACATTACCATGCAAACATAATTTCAGTAGAGGCGTGGCATTCCCGTGATTTAAGTGACCATTTCACATTTACGGCTTTTATCACGCTTACAATTTATAAATTGTGCCATTCCGATGTGTCGCCATTACAAATTATACTTAATTTATCCGCTTACCTTTCTTTTCGATAAAACTTCCACAATTCACATTTTCAGCTATCGCTTTCCGATTTCCCCAAAATGAAATTTGCTTTTCAAGTAGACAGATTCGCGCAAATTACTCTAACAATTCGCGGAGTGTGAAACAAAAGGGAATTCATCGGTGAATTGCCACAGAGCGTGAAATTGCCAAAAAAATCGAAATCCATCACGAATCAAATGACACTTTGAAATTGTAAAGCTAACTGAAGGACAAATTGGACTACGAAAACAATTAACGGTAGCGGACGATGCGAAAAATTGGAATAATCAACGAACGCAGTGTGAATAACGCTCAAATTTTAATAAATGTAATTTTTAAAGCACCATGGTCAACACTTGCCCGGATTTCCACCCAGCGCTGACCTAGTGACGCTGTGTAAACGAAAACGAATATTTCGGCGATATATTAAATTTTGCGCTTTCGAAATCATTTTTTCATTCAAGAATGTTCGTTGGATGATTTGCTGTGTAAAAAGAGCTATGATCGAATCAATACTGTTCAATCAACATCTGGTTGAAGGCATGAACTCTTCTCCTAATGAGCCGGCTTCGTAATTCCACTGCGCTCCGGCCGGATGAGCTCGAATAAATCGCTCTGCTATCAAATTATAATGGTCCATTGCATTTTTCAACATCAGTCTTGTATTCATAATTAATGTCCATGTAATTGCTGAAGCTCAGCGATTAACATTTTAAAGGACGAACTAACCAATGGCTATTCGTTGAAGGCCAGGAAATTGAGCATAGCGTTCTCATTAATATTTCAACGACTTCCTAGCGATTAAAATTCGTAATGATTGTATGGGAAAATGGGTTTTGTAGTTATTAGAATATGGTTTGGATTTGTTGGGCGGGTTGCGCTGCGACTAACAATTCACAAACATTTGTTGGATAGCTATGTGCATACCATGACGCATCTCGCGCACCCCAAACTCCGGCTTTGGAAATTTTAATACCCTTGGAATTAGCGTAGTCGGTATCCATCGGGAACCGGATTTACTTCTATTGTTTTGAAAACTTCCTAAATTTGATATTGATAAACTTCAAACAGCTCACAGATTGAAAGTTGTCGTAACTTAATAATGCTATTCAATAAACGTATTTGAAAATTACGTTGATGTTCGCACTTTTGCAAAAATTACGTCTTATCTTTTAATTATTTTTTTTTAATTCAAACTCGACATTTTATTTCGTCTTAACTATTCATCTACGAAACTTTATGGTCGAATAAACCATACTCTAGTTGTCGTTGTACAACTTTTTTATACTTACATACAAACATACACTCGTCTAGCCATCTCAATTCTGAGACCTCGCTTCGCTTGATCCATAAATGAAACCATATTTACCACCCAGCACCTTCATGGTCATGCTAATTGAGTGTTTAAACACATAGAACAGACCTAGATTTAGAAATAGTTTTATGTTTTCATATAAATTCATAGACTAACGTGTATTTGTGTGATGGCTAACTAATACTTGCTTAATGATGTAATAACAATGATATAATATTAATTATGTGCGTTGTCAATTTGTGTTATTAACATCATTAAAATTATCTTCATGCGAATTATGAAATGTATTTGTATTTCAGCATTGTCCAGTTATTCATTTATCGTAGAATATATTAAACATAAGTTATAATTACAATATTATTAAATATAAGAAAGGCGATATAAATACGATATGAGATAGAATTATTTAATTAAGTCTCGAGCAGAAACACCAGAACAATATTTACGTAGCTGAAACGTTTCGATCTTATAATTAATTTTTAAACGACTGAAAACATAATTAAAGCGGTAGTTAAACAAAGAAAGTGGGAGAAACTACGAAGTCAACTAGAACTTGACCGGAGTTTAATTATAAACGGAATGATCAAAACTTGAGATCAGGGGCGGCCTCATTGCCAGGCTTGGGAGGTTCTTGTTTTCGTGAAAAGTATGTGATGCGAAAGTAAATCTGGTTGTTTGGTTTAGGTATTAAATGAATTATATAATAAAAAGTTTGAAAAGAAATGCTAAGTTAAACAAACAAATAAAATGTGAGTTGTAAAATATTTTTCATTAAAGTCTACAGAAAAATACAGCGATAAAAATTTTAAAATCGAAGTTAGTGACTTTTAATAGGACTGAAATATTAAATTAAAGCACAATAATCAATTGAATACGTCATTTTCGATTGAAATAAGAGCCGATCTAAAACTGATTTTGTGTTATCGATCGAATATGTTTTAAAAATTTTAAAACTCCTTTCAGCATACGCCACTATCTTACGTGTGTTGGCCATAATGTCCCGAGGCCCCCGAAAATTGCTTTGCTTGAGGTCATAAAGTTCATGGTTTGTGAGTAGTTTTTTGTTTATTCAATTTCGCCCTTTGAAGATTGCTTTCACTCAATATCAGTATTATAAATGACTTCTGTGCTTTAGAGATAGCAACGCTATTATTTATTCTGTAAGAATTTATTGTCGTAATTGCATGTATCTGATACTATTTCAAAGTCACAAATAAAGTAAGTAATAGAAAATGAAAAAAGTATCGTCTATTGACTAAGTTGATAATACAATACAATTTCAGCTCCTTGTTATTTTCGAATATCTTTCAAAAGTAATTAATAAAAATGCGCGGTCTGTCTGTTAAGTGTTCGCAACGTTTACAAATAATATATAATAAACTGCGATTAATCCATTAAACAATCTAGTTTTTACTTGCGTTAAAAAAAGTCATGAAATGCTTAGAATATTTGTGGTTATTTGAAAAACGACAACATATTTTCGCCGTCCCTAATATTTCCCGCATAATAGCTTCAGGGCATAGTTTAATCTTCAAGCTTGTATCCCATAGCTAAATAAATATCAATCTTTGATAGAATTTTCATTACATATTTACTGAACTGGCCTATTTAACTACCGTCTACGGCTTAAGATTGTGTTCCTCTTTCGCTCAGAGAAACATTTTTTAAACTGCCGGAGGTTCTGTAAAGCAATTTACTTGAGTAAATAACAGATATTCCACTATAAAAGCATCTTTCAAGTTTTCATTCAAGCTTTTCTTATTACAGACTTATATAAAATTACTATATTTTTATTAAAGGTCGTTGCAGAATAAGAGTCCTATTTAAAGAACAAATTTGTATATAGTTCTACCAACAACGACCTATTTGCAAATTATAAACTACTAGCTATGGCCTGCGGTTTCACCTGCGTATATATCCTGTTCCCGTGGGATTTCCGGGGAAAAATATCCTACGTCCTTTCTCGGGCTACACACTATATTGGTACAAAATTTCGTCCAAATCGGTTCAATGGTGTAGGTGTGATGAAGAGACAGACAGAGTTACTTACGCATTTATAATATTAGTATTATATGTCAATAAATATCAGAATTGAGATTGTGTTATTATGTAGTAGCTAAAAATTAGGCGAAGACAATAAAATAAACCCCTATGTTGTCAACTAGACTACGCTCCTTTTTACAAATATTACTCATCGTAAAATTGATGATAGGTCTCTCGATGTCATAGCTGCTTTATGATTCATTGAATCACCAACTATTTCTAAGCGCATATATTCCAAGGTAAAATCTACATTGTGGTACCCACTGGAGACCTAACCCATTAAGTTTATACGCTCATTCGTGAATTACTAGAAGTAGGCGGTCTATATTACTTCTATAATACACATATCGGGTTACTAAATTTTGAAAGCTTAATGTAAGAATGATGAAGATATAGGAGCCACTAGGTCTCCGAAACTATTGTCCGATTTTAAAAATTTATCTCTCAGTACAGCTACAATATCTTTAAGGCAATATTTTACTGTAACAGATTTAGGAAAGAACAGGTGAATTTACGGTTGCTAGTGTCTTTATAATATAACTTTTTACTTAGACTTTCCTAATAACGTAATATACCGTAATACACGAAAATTAACGTTTTCGCCGAGATTTTGTTTGATTTTTTTTTAACTTCAGGATTACATAAAAGTATCTTTTCCAATCACGATCTAGTCTATAAGAGTAAGGATTAATTTTAAATTAATTAATGTAAATAAAATAAGAATGTGTGCATTAAAACTTTTCTTACTGCCTTATTAAGGGAAAGAGACTTTGGCATTGTGTTCGATATTTTTTTCTATCACTATACCACACTAACATGAGAGCTTTAGTCCTTTTAAGTCTCCGAAATATATCAGTGTGGTCGAGGACCTGAATGGCCTTTGATGTTTAATAAATCACAAAAAGGATGACAATTGTAAATTAGTTAGATAGATGTAGGTAAGTCGCGCGCAACAGCTACCTCTAATTATGCATCCTAAAAACGCCAAATTTTGCGAACCATCTGGTCACTTAATCCAGAAAACGTTGGTACGAACAGGCGCCAAACTTCACAGCATTAGAGCAACCTCACACGACACATAATGGCATGTTTAAAGTTTAAAATGCAGGCGACCTACATTCAACACTACAATGCATTCGATGTTCCGGGACAATACGTCCCCGTCGCTCAAGCCCAGTTTGTTCAGGTGCTTCTCGAAAATTTTACTTCTAAATTTTAGTGCGAACTCCCGTGACGCTTTTAAAACGACTTTAAACACTAAAGTGCATGTTGTGGATCTTTTCTTTTCAATCTTGTTCATAATTCGGTAACCTGAATACAAGATCTCTTTTGAATTTTCGCGATGAAATTTATGTTTCGCCTTTTTCAACGTTGTATTCTATAGAATTTTGGGCTTTAAATTTTTATTGTATTTTTATTTAATACAATGGCCCGTTTTCCTTTTTAAGAACACAAATTTTGAGTTAAACTCACCGTTAAAACGTGGAATGACCTCAAATATAAGTTACATTGAAATTTTGTTTTTTTAGATGCAAAATAAACTTTTGTCTATTAATGTTTATCCTGACCCTTAAACAACCCTATTTATTGTAGACCAGTTGCTGATAATTACTAATTGATGATCAAACACAACTTGGTTTCTTTGAGGAGTTTATAAATTGTTAAAGAAAGCAAACGTTAGTAACGTTTGCTTTAATAAAATACTCATTAGACACAGAAAGAATATTATGTTGTTGGCACCAGAAAGTCTTACAAATTAAATAAGCATTGTATGGCAAATACATGATAGTATACCTACATAAATTTTGATTGTATGCACTTTCATAATGTTCGAAATTTCGATTAAGAAATTATAAACTGCATGAAGGATATTAAAGGTTATAAAAATCACTTTACAATTTAAATTTGATTCTAAATCTAAAAAAAATCTTAATTGTTTTTTCATATATTAATATTTTAATATATTTTATCTCATTCTTTGTAAGTAGTTGCTATAAAAGAACTTTAATATTATATTGTTAAATCAGTTGCATTTAAAATACATTGAAAATCGTCTATTGTGATAAATAATAACGTAAAAGTGAACCCAAAAATATTATCATTTCGAAACATTTCACTAAAGCTTTTACAATATTAATTGAATTCCTGTGAAATGTATACCTACCTTTCGATAAATACCCATCAATATAGATACAGCAATTAATAGCATTTCACAGTAACGTGATTATCAGTAGCTGAATCCCAACTGAATACAGCGTGTTAATGAAGTTGGCTATAACAGGTGAACGTGCCTGGAAATGATAAACTTACGCCATAATTGTCTAAACTAGATGGCGCTAGTTACGTATCGAATTGAACGCTCTGTAGTTGCATTATGTACAAACATGGTATAGAATAGTCATAGTACTATGGTTACACTGTAAATACAAATCTGAAGGGGAAATTTTGCGTGAAACAAAAAAATGTTTAGAAATTTGTTTATATTATGTTCAATTTTACTCTTAGTTGACATTAATGTTAATACGAAAATTTTTGAAATTCGAACGTCTGAAATCATTTTTCAACTAAATACAGCGTATTAATGAAGTTGGCTATAACAGGGTAACGTACTTGGAAATGACAAACTTGCGCTATAATTGTCTAAACTACATAGATGGCGCTAGTTGCGTATCGAAGTTTGTAGCTCCAATGCTGTTATACAAGGCTTCTATCGAATATTAGTTGTAACATGGCTTTACCTATGAATAAAACTAAATATAATCACCATATTTTTAATGCAATAATATTGAAAACCAATGGTCCTATCAATATACAGTCTAAATAAACAGAAATTGTCCATTGATTATGTTGATTCCTGACAAGATGGTAAGCTTTCCTTTGCGTCATTTCATATAAAAAAACAGTTCAGTATAATGTATGGCACATGTAACAACTTATACCCAAAAAGAAAAAAATAAAAGTACAATGAACCCGCATATAAAAGGTATTGTCGCGAAAGGTAGCGACCACACAGGATAGTGTGCACAAGTGTGACTTCAAACAATGGGGTTAATTGCAACAGTTTGGGAGCTTAAGAAAACATTGCGCAACCGTGAGTTTTATGAACAATTGGTGCTAGGATCAGGAAATAGTATATACGGACGGTTATACTAATTTAACGTAAAAAAATTTAACGTCTGAAAAATTCTATTATAGCCATAAGGTATTTTTTTATATGTATGTGTCCAAATTCACATTTGCCTTCGTCTAAATAAATAATAAATAAATATATTCTCAAATTTAATAAAGCATACAAAGTAATATTTTGACTCTATCTAAAACTAAGTGTGAGACTGATGCCTAAAATAGGCAACTAAATACCTGTACTTTAGGTCACCAGGTCTTTTTTCATTTATTGGCCGCCTGTCCTCGTTGTGTGTTGAAACTAAAATGATCTAAGTGACATTTTTACCTATAAATATCATAATGCTTTCTCCAGACATCTAAGGGCTTCCCAGTATTATTGTCTTGAGAGATCACATTATCTCACTGCTGATTTAATGCGCTTTGCAAACTAAAGGCATACCAAACTGATCTAAGTAATGAGGCGCACTAGAGGACATCCCTTGCCACTGTTCTCATCGAAAAGGGCCAAAACCTGGCTATCACATCTCAAGACATAGCCATACCACCTAAGACGCTGCTCAGTCAGTTTTTCTGTAATGGGTTCTGCTTTAAAACAACCTTTACTCTAAGATAAGTAATATTTTTATTAAATATATGTATATTTTTTCCTTCTCAAATATCGCAGCATAAATATAAAAGACATATTCATAATATCACCACTTCCACGCAATTTTAAAATGTTATAACAAATTTTACTATCACGCTTATTATGAGTGGCAATGCAAAAATGGAGGAACATAAAAATTCTTTTTGCCCAATATTACAGGCACTGTAATCGCGAATCATGAAAATGAAAAAAGAGTGGATATCATTAGTTCCGAGTACTTTTTTTATTCACGGCGAAATAAAGAGAATCATTTTTGACGTTTATCATTTACATCAAAAGGATGGAGTGCCTTTGAGATTAAACAAACGGGAGCTATTTTTTATTCCTCATAAAAGTGAATCGTACTTGTGTACACAAATCGTACGTCAGCTTTGACGTCCAAATGACCGGCCCTTGGCGCGAGGGCTCTCAAAGACCCCGGCTCGATGTTACATACAGATGCTGAATTGTACCTGAAAATTATCGTCGAAAGTATAGTCACTCATTGTTTTGTGCTATGATTAATGCGTGCACATCTCTTATTTTCAGATTAGTTTCCTAAAGTTGTCCTGACTACATACATGCTTATTATTTCACTGAATTAAAAAAGAAAACGATGGAAAAATTAGCTCTTTTAAATATGGTACGAAGTTACGTCGTAGTTTTTATGTAATTTTCCCACTTTAATATTTGTTTTCTTCACCTAATTAATTGATCAATCTTAGTAATTTGGTTACAAAAATCTATCAAACAGGCAATCATGAACATATATAATTGTGTTTGTTCGATATGAAAACATATTTTAGTGTTGGATATACAATTAATCGGAGACTGTAGACTATATATTCTACGACAGTACGAAGCCGCGTGGTTCAGTTAGTAATAAGATTAATAAGAAATTAAACACTACGTAGATATACAGGGTGTCCCGTAATGAGTGAAGCATCTTTTGGGGAATGATAGCTGAGCTAATAATCTATCAAAAAAACCCAATATAGGTCATACGAAAATATCACTGTTTTTGAGATATTGAGGATTTTGTAGTTTTTTCAAAAATGTTGACCTCACCCAATGTTT
>LQNK01002567.1:44914-69476 GCA_001586405.1 Phoebis sennae | reverse complement strand
CGTGCCATTTGACCTGAGTCAAAAACGTTCCAAAGACCCTTCGAAATAACTGATTTATTTAATAGATACAAACATTTTTGGCATATGAAAAAGTTTCTATACAAGTCACTTAAACGTTTTACAATTGCCATTCAGCATTATTGGATTAAAGAAAAAATAATTTTTATTACTTACTTTAATTACAGTACATCATAATAGCAATAAATTCATTATAACACAAGCGTCGTTTAAAGTCAGCCGCAGTAAAATTAGTCTATATTGGCATTGGATCCCGCACTAGGCTATGTCTGTCACGTAGGACCTTAAATTATTGATTATAAAGAAAATGTGAATTTTGCGGCTAAAAAAGGGAAACACAATACAATGGACAAAACAAATTGGACAATACATAAATAAAACAAATCTATGTTACATTTAATATAAATTTTTTGTATTTTTTTTTCAGTCGCTAGTGAAAAGTGTAAATAGTGTTTTAATACAAGTAAAATAATCCATTGCCACTTAAGTCTTATAATTCTCAATAACCCCGATTGTCGTCCCTTATTGATAGAGCCCTAATGACAGCTGGCCTCTCTTCTTTCGACGTTCCACTTGACCTGTAACGGAAAAACGTCCCAAAAACCCGTCGTAGTAACAGATTTAGACGAATCTGATACAAATATTATATTTCTTTTATGAATGAATGAATGAATATCCTTTATTTTACACACACCAAAGAAATTTACAGATGAATACATAGCACAGCTTAAAGGTATAATTGCCAGGCGTGTGGGCGTTTAGATAAACAGCCAAAAACCTGAAACGTAATTTAAATAAAGTAAATACGTTGTGAATGACAATTCAAATACATTCGGTATATATTTTTCTGAATAAATTTTTGAAATGTCAATATCGAAGCAAAATTTTAAAACCACATATTGTTATAAATTCATAGAATTAATTCTGTATTGCAATTAAAATCAATTATTTTCTCAATGGTCATTGATTAATTATTTTAATGAAGTGGCGAAAACTAACACAATTATTTTAATAAGGACCGATGATATAACAATTATTTATTCGGTTTGATTTTTCCACCTAATTCTTGTTCACTACTAAATTCACGTGGTCATGCTTGGTTTTTTAGTGTAATGTATAATCTTTTGTCTAATAGATTAGTAAATATCCAAATCTAATGACAAAAATAGAACTTAAATAGAGGTCTCAAATGCACCCATATATATTATAGTGCTATAAATACCTAAAATATTTACAAGGATCATAAAGCTTACGATTAAAAAAATAAGATATTAGGTAGGAATTATACTTCGGAATTAAATCACATTTTCCTTAGCCATTTTTATATAAAAAATGTATAACTGGACATCACTACATGATATAAAACAAAGTCGCTTCCCGCTGTCTATCTCTATATATATTTTGATGTTTTTTTAAAAGGTAAAGTTATTCTATAGGAAGGTTTAAACATGCATAATCTCTCTCAATCTCTTCTCCATCATTAATCCTCTCCTTATTCCCTCCAATTTCTTCAAGCTGGTCCTTACCAGATGCCTTCATCTGCCTTGAAGCCTGCTATTGCAGATGCAAAACTTTGATATTGTAGATGCTCATGGGCTGCGGTCATTCACCTTATATCAGGTGAACACATGCTCCTATTGCCTGTTCTCACATAAAAAAATATATTTATATCGAGTGAAATTTCAAATGGTCTTCCAGGTCTGAATCCCTAATTTTGAGGAATATCAAATAATGATGAACGTGCGACGCCGGAGCAGGTCGCTTGTTTTTGCTATAAAACACTTACATTTACTACACCAGGTGCGATACCAAATAAGTACCCAAAGGCGCTTACCCTGTACGATGCAAATTGGTTAAGACCGTAACTTAGCCGCTAACTAAGTTCCCAAATCTTCTCTGTAAGGCTCCAAACTTTAACAACTAATACTTTGATACCCGGAACTAAATTCAATATATCGTTCAAGATACTTACTTATAATAAACAATACATACTATGTCGTCTTTCTTTAAAATATGTTGAAAGAGTAAAAAATAAGGACATTATTTTGTTATCAGAGAAAATAATTACGATATATAACTCGGCGAATTCCTTACTAAATATAATCTTCTGTAGGAATACGTCGAGTTAAATGGGCCTTAAATGCTATAAAACAAGCCACATTTACGTTTCGAGAAAATTGTATAATTTTTAAGACTGTAAACGTACTCAATTTATTTATTTTAAAAATAATATGCAGCTTTTAAAAATAAAGATAATAAATATACTAATTATTTTACAAGTCGTCTGAGTATGAAACGATTTTAAAGTGTATAAGCTGTTGCATATTCCAGATGTTTGAAATCTTAGAAGAAAGTCTATGCATTACGCTTTGCAGGATTGCAATATTAACGCGTTTTATTAAGCTTAATAATATAATATATTACGATGTTTTTTTTTGTAAAATCTAAGTATTCAATTCGTGTCCCTAGATTTTTCAAAGTTAAGGATATAATATTAGTATGTATGTTGTGCATCAAATTGTAATTATGCAGTATTTTTTCGGCAAAATGGGAAATTTTTCAAAGAAATAAATATAGCCTGGAAATTTTAGCATTTTTTTTAATTCTCATATAATATAATTTTTTTTAAAACCCAGATGCAAAATTCGCTCTGTATATTACGAATACGTTTAAGTCTCGTATGTTGCTTAACATAAGCGAATATATAAATAGTACGCTATGAAGGAGAATGTTCTAGTCGTTTTCCATATGTTAGGGACATAGTATAATACAGATTCTGCTGCGCTAGACGCAGTAATGTAGTACATTCTGGGAATTGCGTCAAAATGACTACGAAACTAGAATCATATTCAATTTGTGCAACAAATATTATCTGTATGAAGTTTATTTATACGTTAAGTGATATAGAAATTGTATGTTGAAAATAAATGTATTGTTATAAACTAATAGAGGGCTTTGTGAAATTATGTCGAATGTAGAAATGTACTGTGATTATACACACATTTTTTTTTAAATTATAAAACTAGTTGGTTAACGACAACAGCTAGTCATAACGACTATTAGCAATGTGAGGGTAGATGAGTCGTGACGTCAATAAGACGATCGAGACAAAACCAATGCGCCCAGATACCGAACGCACCTACTCTTAAAAAGTTGCCGATAGTATTCTTTTAAGTTGTCAGTAAATGTACAAAATACTCTGATTTTGTAAGCAACATTTCCTAGAGATCTATTATTTATTCTAATAAGTATTTTTAAAATATATTTCAATAACTTATGATGCACTTAATTTATGAAAACTTCTCGCCCAAATTAATTAGTCCCCATCCGTGTTCAAGTCGCGACCTCTTTAAGCCGGTTGACAATTCTGCTGTAAATTTAACCCCTAATAATTATGAGGCACTAAGCTCTTTGTGAACCCCTAATGTCTCTCATTTCATTTGTACAAACTAACGACAAAGCTAGAAAATTTTAAAGGATTTAGCTAAATGTTAATTTACAGTGACTTTAATAACGTATGTTACAAAGTTTTGCAATGAATTTGTAAATTCTTCGTGTATCCCTTTTCACATAAACGTATGTACCACATGTGCTACATTATCTCAGCAATGTTGTCTATTAATTCAATAAAAAATCTAGATTATTACCAAATGCCTGCCAGATATGTATTAAAAAATAATTATACTTCTCCTCAGCTAATTATCATATTGTACTATATTATGTTACCTAAGATAACTAATAAAGCTGAAAAATCTGACTGCAGAAATATAGGACAAAATTATTATCAAATTTTAAATTGTATTCAAAATCCCTAACTTAGAAACAGAACTCTCCAGTCTCCTTTTCACACATTTGAATGTACGAAGAGATTTGGAAGCAAATCTAAAACTGCAACTGCGTCAATCTGGCTTGCAGCAAATATAAATGCCAGTGAAAATCGACCGTCAACAATCGACTAGCGCTCGTATTCAGCGAGGAATCTCAATAAAGCCAGTGTGACGGTCAGACAGACTGGTCTTATTGTGTCCTAAAAATTGCTGGATCTATCTACTATTGAACTCTTAAGTAGGATATTAAAGTTTCGAATCAGCATCCGAAACTATTGATGTAACGTAAAATGAATGAAAGTTGTCTTTAATGGATTTTAAACGCGGTTTGTACATTATCATTTAACCCGATGTTTCGAACACGTTACAACATTTTGGCATAGTTTATTTATAAAATATTTTTAACAATCTGTACCGCACTGCTTTGCAGCATTTTGTTATATTTCAGTCTTTCTTGGTCTATCTTGCATATTTTTTGATCGGACCAGTAGCGACATAAACTTTGATACAAATAAACACATTCTTCGGCTTTTAATTACTAATATATTTTTGATTTTAAATCATTCCAATTATACTATTTCAAACAATTTCCCCAATTTTTATAAAGTGCAACATATATATAAAAGAATAAAACAAACATATACAATACACTACCTGCAAAAGTATGTAGTTTGTTAACCTATGCACAGACTACAGTCGAACGTTGAAAATAAATGAAAGAAGCAATCAAAAATGTTTTTCTATCTTCACTCGAGTTTAGACAATAAGCTAGATCGTTTAAATGACAATATGAACGCAGAGGATACGGGAAACAGTTTTATTTGCTCTGCGGAGCGTTTTGATGGAACTTTTTCTTTTCGTTTTAATGCATTGCATACGTTCCCCCCATAGCAACATGAATGAAAAGTTTCATTCAGTTAAAATGGTCCCGATGATTGTATCTTAATAAGAAAAAAGCAAACGGAATGTAGGGATTGTGAACAATGCTTGTTGGGTTATTTTGATGTCGTAATTAGAATGGCTACTGTTTAAATATTGTGGTTTGAATGAGGTATTCTTGTTCTGTTTTTCTATTAGCGGTTGTTGAGTTTGATTTATCATTTCGTAAATTCTTATCCATTGCAAATATGTTTTAGTAAATGAGTCACTTATTAATCGTTGGTTTTTAAATACAATAAAATGTTTGATTAAAACTTTTGTTTTGTTTTTATTTGATAGAAAATGTTGCAAAATATTTCCAGTTTCGTATCAGAAGGTGTGAACTCTTGAGCTCTCTAGAAAAGACATAATCAATGAAGTTATCTTTGCAGTCAATTTGCATCACAGCTCAATGACGGGCTGACCTTTGAGAATAAAGTTAAGCGCTTGCCAAGCACTCGTCAAAGCAAATGTACTGAATGGAAGAATGGAGACTACTCGACGGCCATACCATTGGAAATGAGTGCTTATTCCTGTTTTTATATTTCATTATTGGCCCTCTCATCTCATATTGCACTCCATTCGGATTCATAGAGGCCGTTATAAAAGATTGAAACGTGAGAGGCCATTTCAATGGAGTAATTGCAAGTGCACCTTTTTTTAATTCAATTCCTGTCGGCTTCGGTAAAGCCGGCATGCACTTCATTGATATCGCTATAAAGTAATGAGTTTTTTAATTGTGCGGATATCTTTTTCAATTTCTACAACGAAACGAGCATCCTAATAGAACAGTGGAACAAAAAGCGCACGCTGATTGAACTTTATACCTCTGTTGTTTTTCGTTTGCATTTTAAATCACTTCGTTGGTAGAATGGAATCTAAATGTTATTTAGTTTTATATACATACACAATTCGAAATATCAAACAAGCAAATATTTGTGTTGAAACAGTTTGACTTGCTAAAAGCTATCTACATTTTAAAATGTTATTATCTTTTACAAACTAATTTCTCCAGGGACTTAAGAGAAAAACGCATATATATATTTGAGTATCAATATAAATATTTATTTATAATATTGGAAGATAAAACGAAGAATTTGAAATTGTATGATCAATTTTCCAAAGGTAGATATAAAATATTTTAATAAAGAAAAGAACAAAATAATGAATATGATAATCATCAACTTCTTCTCAAATTTCATATTTAAGATAGATCGTTGCAAAAGACGCCATTTATATTTCAAATCTCAGATGACTAAAGTCTAAAATGCGATCATGACTATAAAATCGTCGTTAATACATTATTACAAAAGGATTAACTGCATGTTAAACTATAAAACTTTATTTACGGAGCAATAAAGTCTCCCACACCCATTATATTCATACGAACGTTTCACATTACAATTCTTCAAGCAGTCTAATCACAGGATCAATACGAAATATTAAACAATTCCGCTCGGTATTGTGTTCCAATTCTAATTATTAACGGTGTATGATTTCAATTGATTTCATTCGTGAATATTGAATTGTGCCAATACGAATTCAATAAGTTTCACATCACTAAGCATTGTAATTGATATTTCAATTAAAAAGGTCATAGCTTCGGTAATGGATACCTAGCCAATTTTTGATGAATCTAGCCGTATAAAACGGAAGAAAGTATACAATATTATGTACGAGTATACTACCTGATGATGTTTTATTCAAACTGGTTGGAATTATATTAAAATTATATTTTTTGAATATGCATTTCCATCAAGAAGTGACGATACATTTTTTTCATTTATACACATTGATAGTTAAATTGTTTTAATTGTATGTTTATGTTGAATTTTTAGTCGTCTTTGGTATGTCTTTTGTCTTATTAGACACTAACATATGGGCTTACTTTGTTGCTAGATTGTGTTGCTTAGATTGGATGTTTGTGTGTCAATCGCGCTGCAAGTACTGTACGGATTTTCATGTAATTTCGCACACATATAGGGTATAGCTTGATTAGATTTTTGTTTACTTCATGAGTATATAAAAGTATCCATTTCAATTACAATCTAGTCTATAAGACTAACAAGTAATTTAACTTAAATAAACTACTGTAAATAAAATTAAGAATGTGTCCATTGGAACTTTTAATAATATTGTCTATATTAAGGCGAAGGCAGTTTGTTATTGTGTTTTTTGCAAATAACGCACTGTACATTTTTTTCACTACACTACACTAACTCAAAAGGCTTAGGTAGTTCTTTTAAGTCCCCAAACCACTTACCACACAGATATCTGTGTGGTCGAGGTGCTGCATGATGAAGTTTATATTCATGGACTTCGGCGTAGGCCTTATTCCAAAACACCATACCATAGCTTCCAGGGGTAGTTTAAGTTACAGTTAGAATCAATCCCCCATCCCATGCGTGTTTTAAAAACGTTAAAAATTTCAAATTTAAATATAGTTTTGACTACGGTCCCTTCAACAAACACCTCTTTACAATTGGAGTCACTGACAGCCCCATCTGCAGAGGCTGCTTGGAGACTGAAGAAACAGCCGCTCACATCGTACTTGAATGTCCGGGGGTGGCAGTGCAGAATACTTGGGTGAGCTAGGATCACTCCCTGAGGCCTTCACCAATCTTGGAAGATTGGTGGGCTTCATGGAGGAACTGGGGTGGTTCAATTAATAATCATCTCCCTTCACGCAAAATAGGCGCTCGACGTCGATTTGCGCAGACCTACTCGCATTTATAATTATAGTTTTGACTATTTCTTTATTATATTTACTTTTTTATTATGTTTTCTTTGTTTTATTGGGGTCACCTAAAATGTAACATCAATCAGCTATAATTGTGTAAAAATGTTTTATTTTCTTATGTGAATGTCTGATATATCTAAAGAATCACTTGTGGGTAGTGGTGGTATCCGGTAAATAATTTCTTACTTGTAAAAACATTTTTATGAGGGGAAGGAAATTAGCAATTACCCGGCGGCATCTCCTGATTCACTAATATTATTTAGAATATTCTTAATGGACAGAAAATACATAGAAAGTATATTAAGTGTAAATAAATATTTTACTTTGGAGTTAAAGTTTTTAATCTTTAACCTACATTATTGTTTCGATATATGCTTTATGTGCCTCAACGCTGGGCAAAGGCTTTCCAAAATATTTTAGGCAAATTACGAATTTAAGTTTTATATCATACGGTTAATTTGACATAAATTCTTTATCAACTATTACAAAACTAGTCAAATTTTGAAACAAATAATCTTCCATTAAGAAAATAAAAATAAAAAGAAATAAGGATATTGAAAATTAACCACAACCCTTCTTGGTTAATAATCTGAAACCATTATCCCACGATTATTATAAGCTTATTCAGTACAGATATACATAATACGGCCGAATCGGTTTGTGGTCAGTGCGGTAGCATTTCAACCGATAGACTCTGAGTTAGATATCCATTTAATAGGTTAAAAAATTGGGTCTGGCATACTGGAAAAAATGATCACGAACTTATTTATTTTTAAACAATAGACAAAAGACAAGTATTTATTTGGTAATACAGCATAGTACATTAAAAAACAGGAATTTCATAAAATTGTAAGATTTGTTACCGTTTTTTAAAGCGTTTATTCAAAAATAATATAACAATTAAATTATACAATGGTACCCTAACGATAACCTTAACGCATGGAGTGATTTATTTCATCGTAGATAGCTGTAATAATAAAATTCAACGCGTCAATCTTAGGTAAATATTTGTTTGTTTAGAAGTTGCCCCTAAAAAATAAAAACCACGCGGCTCCACTGCTTTCTCTGTTCCCTATGGTTATAGCTAGGACGACTAGGAATCAGACGGTTGGAAAATTATCCCGAAATACAATTAAAGTGTAACGTAATTTATTTTAATTTCAACCCCTTGCCGCGTTTTCTCAGTTAGTAATTTTGTACGCAACCGTTAATTTTATGACTCTAATTTCGTGATACATTACAAAATGGAATGTTACGTCTTAGATTTAAAGGAATTTCGACTGAAGTTTAAGTGTAAGTAAGATTTGCACTCGAGAAGTTCTCTGATTAAATTAGTTCTTAATTTGGAAATTGAAAAAGAAGAAATACTTATCGTACATCTAACGTATATACAAATATCACAGATAATATAATACTATACTCTAATATTAAGAATGTGAAAGTTTGCATGTTTGGATGTTTATGTGTCAATCACATATATCAATTTGATGAGATTTTGTACACAGAGGCTTTCGTAATAAGCTGGATTAGGTAACAGGATAATTTTATATGAATTGAACGCGAGCGAAGCCGTGGGAAGCTAGTCTATATCTTCACTAATCATATAAAGAGGAATACTTTGTTTGTTTGTTTTTTTTTTGTTTGGTTGTAATGAATAGGCTCAAAAACAGCTGGACCGAACTAACGATCGACTTAAAAATTCTTTCACCATTCGAAAGCTACATTATCCACGAGTAACATAGGCTATATTTTATAGGCATACATAACATTATGCTACGGGAGGGAAACCGCGCGGATCAGCTAGTATTATATAAAACTCAAAGGTGACATGATCTATCAACGCACAGTCCCAAACCGCTGGACGGATCGGGCTGAAATTTGGCATGCAGGTAGATGTTATGACTTAGGTATCCGCTAAGAAGGGAAAACAGATATGCGCGGTGAAACTGCGGGGCACAGCTAGTTATAAATAAATTTCTCCTGAAAGCGAACTTATCTATTAAAAAATGGAACCAATGCTATTAGTTCTCTAAGATTTGATTCGATTTAATTCCACTTTCCATTTTATTTATATCATCATCCATCAATATTATTGTCCCATTATTCTATAAATGCTCTTTTCGAAAGTATTTTTAAATTAAAACCATTATTCAACAGAACATCAATTTGAGTGCATCGAATAACTTCTTTAATAAAATTCGCAACAAATTGCTCTCGATTATTTTACATCCGTTTCAAATAAATTGAATTTCAATTGTGTTCATATAAAGATTATGTATGAGTCTTATTATAAAGACCTATATAGTACATTTAATCTAATATTGAAAATAATATTAGTATTCTGTACTTCTTTTTTATATAAAAAATTAACTGTGTTTACTCACTCCGTGTTCTTGTAACTAAGAGTACGATTTTTTACTATTTTTAATAAAATTATAGTTTTTATGTACAAACTTTACAAACAAACATGAAAAAACACAAATAAATATATATTATAATGTTAATTTAAAGGGAAATTAAATTTTAACAAAATAAATATATAAACATAATATTACTTATCTTAACATTACCGCATTAAAGTGTCTATAGAAACAAATTAAAGATATGCGGCATATTGCTACAAAAAGCATTGCATTGAATTAATCGTTAGATCTATTAATCAGATGATTGATCGCTGAACTAGTTCGACTCGCTAAATTCATTCCCAATTCATTCGCCATACATCGCTCTAAGCTTTGATTGATTATACCATTAATTAAAAATCATAACTCGATTCGAACGTTTAGGCTGCCTGTGGTAATTTGGCCATAAAGCATTAGAAACAAGAAGTCGATAGGGTCGAAAAGAATATCAACTTATTCTCGCTCCTGTAATGTCATGTCGTCTTAATGGGTAATGTGAGATAAAGAATCAAATACGAACATTATTTTATGCCAAATTAATACAAGTACACTAAAAAATAAAGTATTTTCTTTGAATTCAAAGGTTAGTTGCCACTGTAATACGCAATAAGATTTTTTTAATTTTCTAACTATATATTTCATAGGATCTTTAACATTTTAAAGCTTACTTTATTAAGACGTTATGAAGTAAAACAATTAACATGTTTTGTCCAGCTAAAATAACATTTGAACTAATATTTCATAGCGAAGTCTAACCAATAATTCTCAGCCTTTGAAAGCGATTGTGAAAGCCGCAACACTCAACCGCATCCTGCACACCGAACCGAATTCCATTATTGATTGCAAAGCAATCACAAATTATGCAGCAATTATTTTATAATAGGAAATCGGGTTCGGGAATCGAGGACTGCCTCGAATTGTGCCATGCTTGCGTCGAAGACTCCTATCAATTTTTAAAGTTCCAAGATTGTTTCATGTCTCGACTTTGATCCTCCAATTCTTTTAATATGCCTGGCATACCAAAAACGAGAGGAGGCTATTATTTCAGGGCTCATATTTTGATCTCATCCTTAAGGCTAGCAAACATCTATAAGAACATAATAACGTATTAAGTTCTAGTGACACATGCAAGACCTAAAGTTATGTGTTTATGTATGTATTTTTGTAATATTTTCACACAAAAACCACTTCTTTCACTATTACCTGCATATTGACTGAATCAGGCTATCATATCATATAATCTGTATAACGCTATACACCAGAAGCAAAGCCGCTCGTTAGTAACTCATAAAAGGAGTAACTCACACTTTCGCTCCTCACAGCTCTATATAAACATCGATTTCACTGCAGTGAGATTAATATTCGCACTGAATCTTAGATATATAACTTCGTGAAATGCTATATGAAATGTGTGCGTTTCTTTCTCCATCTATTCATGGATTCATTTGAAATTATTGAACCTTATTATTTTCTTCATCCCCTAACTCATTGCATTAAATAATATATGTAATTTTCTTAAATTAATTAACCAAAAATATACCAAAAGAAATCTCTTAATTAATAAAAGCTCATAAATTTCGCTTCTTCTTAGATTATCATTAGCAAATAATTGCTTAGCGAAATGTTAATTTATTCTTAAGTAGAAAGTTTCAGCCGTCATCGTTGTTTGATATGCAAATATCCATTTATATTTTGCCTTATTCATTAAGCAGTAATGTCTAAGACGTTAAGGTTGTTATCGAAATTATATAATCTTTTGTTCGAATGTACATTGTTTGAATTTTTCTTAATGAAAATCTATATTTAAATATGACTATAGGTATGCATCGACTTTCATCCTTACAAATATTAAAGTAAATAGGAAAGTAGCTCTGTTTTACGCCTAATACACTTAACAGATTTGAGTGAAATTTTTTACAGAAATTGTTTGAATCCGGGAAAACACACAGAATAGCTTTTATACCGAAATCCCCACGAGAACGGAACATAAAATTACCATATTTTATAAATAGTGTAAATTTGCCCGCTCTCATATAAAAAATACACCTACAACGCGAGATCTGCTGGACCAATTCGCCAGAAAATTCTTATGGAGATAGCTCAGGACCAGGAGAAGGAGAATTTTAATCCCGGAAATCCCACAGGAACGGGCTATATACGCGGGTGAAACCGTGGGGCACAGCTAGACTATAATAATAACACTAATAATAAAGCTGAAGTGTTGTTTGAACACGCTTATCTCAGGTCTGATTTGAAAAAATACACCATTGGTCATTCGCCGAGGAAGGCTATAAGGCTATATAACATTATGCTACGGGAGAGAAGGTGCGCGGAATAGCTACATCAGTATATTTAAAAATAGAAAAACCTATTACAATAACAGTAAAACTCGTGAAAAAGCTTATATTATGCTTCGCAAATAAACAGATTTGGATTAAAAATATATGAAATCTGCGCTTAACAGCCTGCAATACAATCGGGGCGTAATTGCCGAAACCTATATCAATAACACTATCAGTCTGTGCATTGGATTTAACGTGCATTTGCTTCAATTAAATGATATTCGATCCGCGTTCATTTGTTTTAATTTTGCATTTTGTTTCAAAATTAAAGCTATGCGGCCGCGGCGCAGTGGGTATGGCAAAGGTATTTTACACCGGAGGGTGTGGGTTCAATCCCCACGAGTAATTATTGTGATGAACATTGTAATTTTCTAATGTCTGAGTTTTAATTTATCTATGGTATGTATGTATTTACAAAAAAATATCTATTCCTTGCTAGAGCGAGATATTTTTTTTTGCCTCCAGCTAAGATCGAACAAGGGGCCTCTCGTTTATTTCACCTAGTGCGCTAAGTCGCTAACAACTGAACCAACGAGGCGGTCTAAACAATATTAATACCAACGGCATATTATAATTTTTCAAATTGCTTTTCCATAGGTGTCACATTGACCTACCAATGTCTTCAAAATTCCATATTGTAATGGTCAACTAAACTCGATATTGCTAAAGCGAACTCTATTCCCCACGGTCCTTGTAGCTTCTAAACGGCACGAATGGCTTAATACTTTATACTACATTAACTCCAGTTAACGCTATCGATACTAGTTACAAGAGATAGTAACGACACATTATTTAGATATTAAGGCGGATTTAAAATGTGATTTGTTAGTTACTAGCTTCTAACCGCAGCATCGCGTGCGTTAAATTTGGAGTTTATGAATCAATGAACGATTTCAATTTGAATATGAAAAGATATCCTATCCTTAATCAAGGTAATACCTATTAAGCCTACCTCTGTACGAAACTTCATCAAAATCTATTCAGTTGATGCGGCGTGATTGACACGCAAATTTACATTTATAATATCTATTAGTAGGATTGGATTATTGAATCTGAATAACTACCTAATTATTCTTAATTTCCTTTTCAATGAAGCTCATACTGACCTAATAACAGTGTCTTTATCAAAATTCAATGGTCAACTGAACTCGATATTGCTTTAAAGCAAGCTCCATTCCCCGCGGTCCTTGTAGCTGCTAAACGGCACGAATGGCTAAATACTTTATACTACATTAACTCCAGTTAACTCTATCGATACTAGTTACCGGGGAATGAATAGATAACAACGTTGCCTTGTTAGGAATTTAAGATGCATTTAAAATGTGATTAATTTTAAGTTTACTTCAAAGTATTTCTTACCGTACAAAAAATTATATCTTTAATATGACATAGGAATAGCAACATTTTTTGGTCTGGATTGTTTGAGGATATTTTCCGGTAAAACAAGGAAAAAAAATTTTAATTTTCGAGATTATACACTGAAAATATCTGGTAATATAAACTTGTGTTTGGTATGGATTCATAATACCTAGATATATATAATAGGTTCATAATAAATAGATAAATAGATTCCAATCTAAAAAGGGGCATCACGTTTCCTATCAAGATTTCATTATGAAAGTTACATGCCAACTTTACTACCATAAAATCCACCCCTAAACTTCTCACAAACAATTTAACAATTCCCATTTAAAATCGTACGTCAATCACTTGACGAAATAGTATTTCAGTCAGCCCTGCGTTTGAATTTTTTATTGGCAAGTGGTAGCCCTATATAGGGATTGTCCAGAAGACCAATATTGGAAATGCACTCGACTATGCGCTAACGAGATGCGGGTCTAATGAACTTGAAATCCTGCGCCTCCATTTTGTATAATGGCCAGTTACAACGAGTTATGAAATAGTTTAAGGATTTTTAAAGAAAAAAATAACTCTTTTTTTACTGAGGAATTCTTTTCATGGATAGAATTGTTGGTTTTAGCTTTATAATAATAAATGCTGATGAAGTTTTGAAATTAAACTTTTTGATAAGCGGTTTGTTTATACATTTTTGAATACTATTCTAAAATGTTACAAAGAGCTTGTGTTTGTTCACTCAAAAGTTAAACGTATAAGTTAAACGAAGTCATATACCTGTTACTAATTAATTATTATAAGTTTTGATATCTTGAAATAACAGATTTGATGTAAATTGGAATAAGACGTTTTAGAAATAATATTTGGTGAAGATTTGTCTCATAATTTTGTTTGTTATTTTTTACAAAAATAAATAAAAAAATCTTCGTGCTCAACCTTAGACAGATATTCAAACGTTTACTGATAATAGAAAAATATTAATATTTAATAAATAAATGTCATAAAAAGTTAAGACTTATATTATACTTTTTTCAGGTGAGAATGCGAGGTGTTGGTTAAAGTTTCCAAGCATTAAGTAGTTTGTGTTAAGAAGGAGAGTATTAAGTAAATTTTCAATTAATTATTAACAATAGTCTGTTATTTTGAAATGTATATAGTGCTATACTAGCTGATCGGCGCGGCTTCGCTCCCGTAGCATAATATTATATACTACCTATTTTCCGGGATAAAATACAGCCTATATAATATATTATATTATTACGTCGATACAACTCTTAACAAATAATGCATTAATTTCGACCAAATTTGATTACCATAAAAACGGTTCTAGTGAGTTAATCTTAAAAGATAGAAATATACTGTTGCGGACATTTTTGTAGATCATTTCAAGAGAAATAATTCTTTTATACATATTTTTTTGGTATCTTGAACCGTTTTCGCAGCGCACGCAACGGTAGCCCTCAAGCATGAATAATTTTCCCCGTTTTTTTCACATTTTCCATTATTTCTTCGCTCCTAATAGTTGCAGCGTGATGTTATATAGCCTAAAGCCTTCCTCGATAAATGGTCTAATCAACACAAAAAGAATTTTGCAATTCGAACCAGTAGTTTCTGAGATTAGCGCGTTCAAACAAACAAACAAACAAACAAACTCTTCAGCTTTATAATATTAGTATAGATTAGATAAATATATTTTTTACTTATCAAATGATTCCTTCTTGCACTTGAATGTCCACAATATAGGAAAAATCAAAAATAATTGGTTATTGAAATCAATTTTTAGGTAATTATAAATAATTCAAGGTTCGAACATCTTGAACTGGGCATAACAGAGAATACAAAATCTGTTATGTTTGAATGTAAAGCATTCAATTACGATGATGAAGAATTAAATAATGAAATATAATAAATATGTTTATTTCTTATCAAATGATTCCCAGTTGCAGGTGTGATGACGGTCGCGCTGTCCGTCACAGTATAAGCCTCAAATGGTTTGTGGGAATGAGTAGGTATTTGTAAATCGGATTAAGAGGATCCGCAGCCGATAGCCTATTGATTGTTTGTCAATATTCAGCTAAAACGATTTGCGATTTCATTAGTTTTAGTGAATTTAGTGAGGCAAATGCTTGATGAGTCTACATTGCTATTAGAAAATACATCATTCAGTTAAGCTAATGTTTAAATCCTATAAGCGTGGAAATGCCAAGTAAAGCCGCGGGCAGAAGCTAGTATTCCATTAAACAACGTTTCTTAAAATAAATTAATAAACTATGCGATTGACATTCTAGTGTTAAAGAAAAGGTTACCACGAACGTTTGAAGAACCTTTAAAATTATATTCAAAATCCCATTAGTTCTCAAAATAAGCTATATTCGTCAAGAACTTGCCAAGCCATACCTTAACAATTATTATCTATACAAAGTGGAAGAGTTTGTTTAAATGCACAGATGAATTAAAAATATATATTATGATAATATACGTGTTCATAATACCATCTAGTGTAAATCATTACTCTATGACGTGGTTGAACCCTGTGGGCTCGTCAAGTAGAATATATAATTATATACCTGTTTTATTCATTAGATCGTATTGACTCCACTTTAATATTGTATAATGAATCGCCTATCCATTTCCACTACAGCCAAACAATTTGTCATCCTTTCATTACCATTTCAAATGTCGTCTTGTTTGAGATTAAGTGACATTTTAATAGGTCAGAATTAGCATATGAATAGAGGGTCACCGAGATGAAGGATTAAGTGGTAATAGTGTCTAAGATGTTAATATCTTAGGAGTTAAGCCTGTGTCAGTAATGAATTATAGAAGGTTGTAGGGCGGCTTAGTGCAGACGTGGACTAATTGAAATTTGATAGTTTATGAGAGATTGACTTGAAATGTTAAATACGTCTTACATGGTACTAGCGATCTGCCTCGGCTTCACTATATTATGCATGTACGTATAAA
Organism: Phoebis sennae; assembly: GCA_001586405.1. NCBI lineage: Eukaryota > Metazoa > Arthropoda > Insecta > Lepidoptera > Pieridae > Phoebis > Phoebis sennae. The sequence continues at coordinate 52,909 of LQNK01002567.1, read as the reverse complement.
CCTTTGTCAAGAATCACTCTATTTATTAAAAAAACTGCATCAAAATCTTAGGTGGATTTAGAAAACTAAGACTAACACAAGCTGTGGTAAGCGACCTTGTTTTATACAATGTGGTGATATCACAAATGTCAAAGAAACATTCGAAACACAAAGAAACATTTTCTTGATTTACAAATGTATTTTTTTGTTTATTTTGAAAAAATCAAAATCCCTTCAAATATGCTCGAGCAATATTTAAAATAAAACAACAAGTCCCACGTCGCTGTATATCGCGTCGGAACAAAATATTTTCGACATTTGACAAGTTTTATTCCTGACAAATAAAAATACGTTCGACCACAGATTAGAGTATAAAAGGCAGATGGAGTGCGCCGAAGACTCGAGAGACGCCGAAAAGCAAATACAAAAACTTTTGTCTTGTTTGACGTAACATGTCACGGGGCTTAATAATTTTTCTTACAAAAATGCCATCTTGAATTATTTTTATAAGTGTTATTAGAACATTGTAAAAGTTGTTCTTAATAGCAAAAATAAGAAGATGGATTATCCTTTAACATGTAACTAATGGCTTATTCAATATTTTAATCCAATCAACATCTGGCCCTTCATTCACAAATGCGAATCCAATCGGAAAGTATCGAAAATCGTGAACGTACAAGTAGTTAGCGTCACTTGAGTCTTCGGCACACTCTATCTGTCTTCTATACTCTAATTGCACAGATTAGAGTATAGAAGACATTCGACATACCTACTAGTTTTACAAAGGACTTTCATACATCTACAAAATAATAATGCCTGATTACGGACGAACCCTGAAAACTCCGAGGACTTAGATGATCCTCAAATGAGGGCTGATAACACTAAGAGTTGAATACCGTCTGCATCCATACAATGGAAGTATTTCTAATTTCACTGTCCTTATCTAGTTGACACATACCTTCTTAAGTGTCTACTGGTGTTCTAAGATTTAAGAAAGCTGATAATAATCTAACTTAAATGATTTTAATGGCTTGGACGATTTTTTTTAAATCAATTTTAAAATTCAACAATATAACGTAAGGTAAGTTATATTGTTACTTTTCGACATAATTTTTCGTACTATCCGACAATTTTATTTTTACCAAGCAGTTTCATAAACCTACAAATAAATAAAAACTCCTGAAACATCTTCGAAGTCTCTATGACCCTTACGATCCAATGACACTAAGGACTTAATACAACGGAATGATTGCCAATTATATACTACCCTTATCTAGCTAATACATACCTAAGTGTCTACGTCCAAAATTTTAGAAAGCTCATAATAATCCTACTTAAATGACTTTAATGGCTTGAACGCATATTTAGAAATTGAAAAACTGTTATAACCGTCGAGTGAAAAATAACAATTACCCTACCTTATTTCTGAAATAATTTTTCGTTCTACCCGACAAATTCATTTTTACCAAGCATTTTCATAAACCTACAAATAAAAATGCCTGATCAGACACGGACGAGTCCTGAAACACCTTTGAAGTCTCTATGACCCTTACGTGCCGATAACACTAAGGGTTGAATACCGTCTGCATCGATACAATGGAAGGATTGCCAATTTATACTGTCCTTATCTAGCTGACACGTACTTAATATTTTATGGATGTTCTAAAGGCATTTGGAGTACGTAAATGTTTATAATAATAAATGCTTATCCTTAAAAAACATATTAATTTATCAAATAATACATAATTGGTTACAAATTAAGGTGCATCACATTAAAATTCATTCATTTCTACTTGTGTTGAGCTCTGGCATTCTCAATAGAAAAAACTGTATCTCTGAATACAACTTAGTTTTGATTGATAAAAAAATATTTAGAAGTAAAGTTAAAAACGCTACCTTGTCTTTCGACGGGTGATTAGTTAATCTGTACATGGATATCAAATTTATTTTATGTCCCATAAAAAATGTGAAAATATACAGTTACAAATAACATAATTATCTATCATATTTCACATACAAACAGAAATCGAGTATAGTTTCTTAGCTAAAGCAAACCTTGTGTGTACATAGAGGGGCATACAATTACGTAATAATAAAAAAATATATTATTATTACACAACTAGTCATTTAAAAGCTTCATTTATAAGTATGCTTTATTTATTAGAATAGCTATCAGCAGAGTGGCGCAGTGGAAGCGTGCTGGGCCCATAACCCAGAGGTCCGTAGATCGAAACTACGCTCTGCTAGGATACCATTTTTTTTTCAATATTGTCACCCTACTCAATCTTCACTAGGTCCTTATTTTGATCAAGTAGCAATATAAGCAGAGTGGCGCAGTGGAAGCGTGCTGGGCCCATAACCCAGAGGTCCGTAGATCGAAACTACGCTCTGCTAAGACACCGATTTTTTTTTATTTGGTCACCCTACTCAATCTATACAAGGTGCTTATTTTCAGCAAGAAGCAATATAAGCAGAGTGGCGCAGTGGAAGCGTGCTGGGCCCATAACCCAGAGGTCCGTAGTTGAAACTACGCTCTGCTAAAATACCGATTATTTTTTATTTGGTCACCCTACTCAATCTATACAAGTTGCTTATTTTCAACAAGAAGCAATACAAGCAGAGTGGCGCAGTGGAAGCGTGCTGGGCCCATAACCCAGAGGTCCGTAGATCGAAACTACGCTCTGCTAAGACATCGATTTTTTTTTATTTGGTCACCCTACTCAATCTATACAAGGTGCTTATTTTCAACAAGTAGCAATATAAGCAGAGTGGCGCAGTGGAAGCGTGCTGGGCCCATAACCCAGAGGTCCGTAGATCGAAACTACGCTCTGCTAAGACATCGATTTTTTTTTTATTTGGTCACTCTACTTAATCTATACAAGGTGCTTATTTTCAACAAGTAGCAATATAAGCAGAGTGGCGCAGTGGAAGCGTGCTGGGCCCATAACCCAGAGGTCCGTAGATCGAAACTACGCTCTGCTAAGATACCGATTTTTTTTTATTCGGTCACCCTACTCAGTCTATACAAGGTGTTTATTTTCAGCAAGAAGCAATACAAGCACAGTGGCGCAGTGGAAGCGTGCTGGGCCCATAACCCAGAGGTCCGTAGATCGAAACTACGCTCTGCTAGCATTTTATTTTTATTTTTTATTTCCAAAATTAGTGTTTGTCGCAATATCAAATACTTATCCCTTTCTATATCAAAAATTTATGAAACAAAATTTTTGTATTTACGAATTTTGGCTTACGCAAAATATTCAAGAAAAGGTCAAACATTCCTGGCTTCATCCCACAATGTAATTAATATATTTTTGGGAGTATCGACAATATGGAAATTTTTGTATTTTCTACCCTTTGAGTTCCTGACGCTTTATTTTTCATATGTTGAACAATTTGCAAACATTGTAGTCGCTAAATGAAACGGTTCGTCAGCTTTCAAACTGATTCATTTATATACCGTTTTGTGTGTACGTGCTATCTTTTTTCAAAGTATCTCAGAATGTATTGAAGTACAAAAAAATTAAATATATTTTTATTTTCTCCACACATTAATCACATTTATATATTTTACGTGCTATCTTTTTTCAAAGTATCTCAGAGGTAGTAGTGTGAACTACAAAAAAATACCATAGATATCGACAAATAATGTTGATTATTTCAATGTTCTTACGAAAAAAGTTATTAAAAATAAACCAAAGAGCAAAATAATCATTTATATTCAGAGAAAAACACATTTTTACTTTGCAATTCCACTGGTAGAATTCATAATAATAATATAGTCGAATTTGAAACGATAAAATAGAAATGATGTACAATTCCATCAAAAAGCAACAATACAAAGTATAAAGTATAGCATAATGAACATCATTAGGTTAGGATTATTTTCCCATAATCAGAAGCATAAATTAATTATGTTCCAAACATTAACTAATTTGTTTCATTGTAGTAAAATAATAAATTTCATTACCACAAAAAGAACATACATAAAAAGCATAGACATTTTTAAAGGGCTATTTGAAGCTCAAAATGACTTTTCATTCACTGCCCTGCCCTGAACTACCGGTAAGAGGTTGAATGAGTAAAAATTCGCGGCTGGTCTAAATCAAGAGCTTTTTAATTATTAACAAAAAAGTAAAAATAAAAAAATATATATTAGTTAAGCGCTTATTGCACGTTTGCATAAAATAAAAAAGTATAATTGGAGTATTTTTATTTTTATAAATACAAAAAAAAACACAGCATTTGTGATGGCAAAATAGCTTCATCTGTAAAACCACGAAATCTTCACAATTTTGTCAATTATCTCTCAAAACGGTCAATGTTTTTATATTTTCATCAAATTATTGTATAAAAATATACTGTATAAAAATACAGTATACTATCTGGCTTGCCTTTCTATCTCAAATATGTGATGGAATCGTAACCTAACATGTTCATAGGTGTTTCGATTTACGTATTATCATTGTACGTTTCTTTCTCCCCTTCGTCTATATATATATAGACTTCTCTATGTTCCAATCACATTATATACCTCAACTGATTGAAGCATAGATAATACTGAGCTATTGACTTTGGGTAAGCCCAAAGCACCACTGAAATACTATCGCTCATAACGCGTATCTCTCATTACTTCTACCACAATAATGTTAAGCTGTCGAAGTAGCCACGGTCAGGCTCTCGAGTCAAGTGCGGCATTATGAACCGTCTGCTCACTCTTAACCCTCATTCAGACTCCTAATTGAAATTTAAGAAATGTTACCTTTATTTGGAAATTTGACTAAATGTTGCGGGCCTTTTGGAGTGCGGTTTTCTCCTCGTCACGGTTTTGAATATGCTTTTGTGATGGATAAGTTCGATTGGGGTAATAAATGTATTTTAGGGGCTTGAGAATCGAATTGCAAAATATTTTACATTTAAATCGATTTCGTCCTAAATCTTACAATTTATTTTTTTTAATATGTGCTGTCTGTCTGTAATCGTTTGTTGCATTTGTGAATCTTTTACCAAAAATTATTTATTATGAATGTAAAAATATACTGTTAAATCACTAAAATAAAATGAATTAATTTAATTTACTTTATTATATCTAGAATATACCACACAGAACTTGAACTGTGTGGAATACGTGTGTGGCCACCCTATTTCTACCCGCGAGTGTCGTAGTGTTATGACATAGTGTAATTCTGCTGCATAACATCTTCAACAAAAAAGTGTGGGAGCCGACCATTGCACGATTGAGTTAAGTTCGCAACGGTGAAATTACGACCCCCAATAGAAGATCGGCGTGAAGCAATATTGCACTTTGTTTCGTACGGGAAGCGGATGCCTTTTTTCCCATCCCATTATTCCTCTCCCATCCTGTTCTTCTCCTCTCCCCTCGCTTTTCACCATTAATTCAGTCCTCATCCCTTCCCTTACCATCAAGCTGACAAGGAATCTGCGGCACTTTGATATTGTAGATGTTCATGAATTGCGGTCTTATTATCATCGTATATTAGTATCTGTTAATTGCAAAAGGGGATTTAATCAGAGCGATTGGTAATTTAATTAACCACATGCAACAGGCGTACAAGTAATTCTAAATTAGTAATATCTTAGCTAAAATAAACGTTGAAGATGAAATGATGATATACTCGTATTTACGTAAAAGTAGAATTATTTTAAATTTTAATTGTAATCTTCTTCGAATGTATTATTTAATTCCTTTATCTCTAAATGAACACATATACAAATGGATAAAGATTTCAAGATAAAGCGGTGTATAAATCCATAAAGTAGCATGAATTTACCAAAAAATGCTAGTACCCAAGTGAAGAAGACAGTACTCAATTTACTTTTTTTCAAGAAAAATAGTACAAAGCGCTGACCGAATTAATTGTGGTTGTTATAACATAAAAGATACCAAAAATATTCTAACGTTAAAAATGGAAAGCGCCACAGGCCCACTTATACATGTAGAATACAGGGACTGTATGAGAAATAAAATATAAATTATTCAACAAAAGCGGTGAGCACACGTTTCATCTTTCACATTGAATAAATATTTTAACAGGAATACTCGTTTAACCTTATTTCGAAAATTAACAACGTAGATTATTCTGGGAGAATAAATTCACATCTGTTATTGTTTTTATTTTATATTTTAGCTCTTTCTAGATCGTTTATAGCAGTTAAATTATGAATTAAAACTCAAATCTATTATTTAACGAACTTGGTATAATTGTACTTGAATATATGTATTGAACTTGTAATTGGATATATGTATTATGTATACATTCTTTTCCCCTTCCAAATAATTACATCTCTTCCTCTTTCTGTGCAGCTTATCCTCTCCTAAAGGTAGTCTGGCAGAAATCGCTCTAAGCGATAAGACCGCCTTTTGTGTGTTATATTACCATATTTTTAGTTTTTAAGTTTTATGTATAAGTTGTAACACACAATAAAGAGTTCATTCATTCATTTATTCATTCATTCATTATATTTTGCCTTTTGTATTTAATATTTCTAGATGAATTTATTAAGGTCTGTAACAATTGAGTAGAAGCTAGTCTTTCATAATTATACAGAAACATCAGTTTAGTTAATTCAAGACCCCAAGTGCTCGTAGTATCTAACTAAATAAACTTGAGCTCCAATTAATTTTGGGATATCAACAATAACAGTTTTCAGTAATTATATTTATAGTACGCAGTCGGAAGCTTTTCCAGGGTAATAACTAATTATAAGCTCTCTCTGTGTTGTCGTTTAATTAACACATTGAAATTCTTGCTAAATACTAGTTATGGACTTGTAAATTAGAGAATATGGAAATATTTGTCTTAGCTATTTATATCGAGTGATTTTATTTTAAGCTCACAGTCATTTTCATGTCAACCTAAGAACGATAATGCATATCTTAACATATTATGTGTTGAATAAAAAAAAGTTTTTACGTATGTATATTATAATATGTAATACTCATGACTAAACATAGATTAGCCTGTTGAAGATAAGGTACCATTTAAGAATTCATAAGCTTAATTCCGAGTTGATTAAAAAGCCCTAAACAAGAATAAACATCGTCTTATGTTACACATTGACGCCTTATTCCATTTAGCAGTACACTCGTATTCTCTGACGCTTACACGAACATTCGAGATTGTTCCAGAACCTTCGAGAATGTTCGAGCACATATAATTTAATCTGCTTAGCTTTAATTCCTACTCGGATAACGCTACATAGAATTTTTCTCTTCACTCGCAAATAAACGAGAAGCTTTACTCATTGTCTGATAGATCATATTATTTCAGGTCGCTGACTGACTTTTCTTGGAGCTATATTGTATTTTGTAAAATTTAAATACTTCGTTATTATTTTATTCTTTGTTACTGAAGAGAATTGCGCATTATTTAAGCTCATAGCGTAAAGGGAAATATGGATATTTTATGTTGAAGAAAGATAAATGAGAAAATTCATTATGTACATTTAATGAGAGTATTTCTGAATGTTTTGTATTAAATATTAAACTTGTGTAGGAAATAACGATAAAGCTTTTTTATTATTTTACATTTTGCGTCTGCACTCATTATGAAATATTTTAAAAATTGCGCTTTTAATCCGTTTTAATTCTTCTATTTTCAACAAGAACAAAGGCAATAAGCCCGAAGCCAATACACCGGTGTCATGGTAAACGAATAAGCGATAAAAAACACGATACTTGAGACAGCCCTTAGACAATGAGGAGAGTTTGCTCCCCATATTGCAGCTGTCCTGGTAATTAGTAAGATGAGTACGATTTAAGTATGGTTAGCTTTCATAACAAATAGTGAAGCTTGGCAGATGTAAAAATATACTTTTTTTGCAAAATCAAATTTTACGACTTTGAAGTTTAATTCGATGTTGTTTAAAAAATCCTTAATCATCATCAATCATCAATACATATAATAAAATCGTAGCAAGTCAAAATTTGTACATTGAATATATTGGGGAAATTTTAATACAGGGCGTTAATATAAGGGATACAGAAGGCAAATCAAT
>LQNK01002567.1:15623-44169 GCA_001586405.1 Phoebis sennae | reverse complement strand
TATTTATAAAGACGAGCATGTAATTTAAATACTTATAATTAAAGTCATAATATCATTTTTCATAACAACTATGTTAATTTTGTAGTCTACGCGTGCGAAGCCGCGGGCAAAAGCTAGTGTCAAAATAAAAATGTGAAAACTTAAAAACGTTACGAAAAATGGGAGACATGGAGGTTATAAATGGAGGAATATTTTAAGAACTCACTTTTTGGCTGCGGTGTATTATTACTTTTTTTCATCGTTACTTAGTTGATCCATACATTATTTAAGTAAAATTACCATACGAAGTAAAAAATATTTTTATACTTCTTTTTTTTTAATTAATGGCAGTCCTATTACGGACGGATTTTGCCAATGTTAAGTCTTCTGATAGAATATCGGTGAGTAACTTATGTTCCTTTTACTGCGACATTGTGCTAAGGAAAAACCAAGTTTCAAGCCTTCCGATTCTTGATTGATAAATATTTTTATTACTTATATCATTTAATGTCATTATTACTATTGTAATGTTATATTCTTCGCTAGATAACCTTCAACATAAAAATCCGAGATGTTTCAAGTCCACAGTCCTAAGTATTTTCCGCGTTTCAAGACAAAGTTAAAGCTTCTAACATGTACTAATTAGCTACTGAATGTAAGAAATAAGCACCCTTCTAACTACATTTGCGTTTATAAAGTCGACTAATGTTTGAATTCTCTTTCATGTTTTTTAAAAAGAACTTTCGAGTTGGATAAAAATTGCTAACGAACATTAGCTCTCTAAACAAAATTAAACATTCTAAGTTAAATATATTAAACATTGTCTAGAATAAATGTCTTTTATTTCGTTATTTCTTTGTTAAGAATTCTTTTCGGGTTTAAATATTAAATACTAACCTTCTCTTTATTGACCCTGCGGTGACCCTTGTTTTAATGTATTTAATAATATAAGTATTTTTATTAGTTCTTGTTGGCAACGTTGTCCACATTATTTCACGTGTTTATGTCTTGTATAAAGTTTACCTTGGAATTTAGGATATCTTCAAACAAATCATACTGGCTGGAAAATGTATCTATAAAAGTGAATTCGAAATTAGCTTATTAATCCAAATAAATTAAACCATTGTATGCTATTTAACTAAAGACGTACAGAACACAAAACTTGAAATGAATATAATTATGGTGATAATTACAAAAGATCTTTTAGAGGGGTGGAAAATACGCATTACTTAAAACATTTAATTTTGAAAATTTGGTTTAAATAATGTTGGGATTACTTCTAATAAAAAAAAACCGAACACCTACGAGATGGGGACCTTCAAGAGACCTACTCCTACCTAAAAGGCCGGCAACACACTCGCGAGGCTTCTGGCGTTGCGGGTGCTTATGGGCGACGGTGATCACTCACAATCAGGTGACCCGCCAGCTCGATTGTCCGCTCTTATATAAAAAAAAGAAACGAACTTAAGCCCTTCTTTTTAAAGCAATACATATAACTTTTATGTATATCACAATAACCATTTTTCCCCTGTAAATGGTCTACAATGATCCATAGACACAACTAAAGTCTTAAACAATAAGCCCCACCCCTCTTTTACAATAACATGGCGGGATCTCTGGGGGATAGGCTTAGAAACATGGATAATTAGTGTTCATTGTTAATTGTCGCCCTTTGATATAAAAGCAAATGGTTATAAACACGAGGGAATAGCTTGAAATATTCATCATTCATTAGTGCTGCTATATTATGTTCAGATCATTTTATGTTTCTTGTTCAATTATGCAAAATATGTGAACTTAATTTTAGGTTTATCTGTATTCATGTGTCCCATAATGTGTGAAGCATCTCTTAGGAGATGATAGGTAAGCTTGAAGTAAATATTTTTTTCTTCCATTGTATGATTTTTTATGAATAACTTAAACATGTACGTATCTAAAGGAGCAACTCATAAAGAATACATCATAAAAACCATAAATATACAAGTAAGCAATCATGGAATATATTAGGTAAAGTCAACATTCTTGAAAAAAGTACAAATATCTTAAAACGTTAATAAACTTGTATGACATAAATTGATTTATTTATTTATTAATTTATCTTTTTATTCTTATAAGAGATTCTTCACTCATTATGTGACACTATACTTTCATAAAAAATTATCGTAAACTAAACAATGTAGACTTACCTACTGCATTACGAAGGAGAAATTTGCACAAATATGATCAAGATAATATCGAAGATGGTAGAATATTCTATATTTGTAAGGTAATAAAACCTTCATTAACGCCTATAATATTTGGTGACCGGTGAACCGATATGAGGTCGAATACCTTTCGAGGTATATTAAGCATGTATCTACATACTTACTTTGAAACTAATTTTAGGTTTAATAAGATATATTTCATTATTTGAGTACACTTGTAATTGCGTTTTAATTTAACCTGTGTATTACGTTTTAGATACACATAAAAATTGCGTAATTATGTAAAAAAATTGATTCTAAATTTAAATGTAATGTTGTTTCGTTGTTATTATTTTACACTACAACTTTTTTAAATTTCGCACATTAGTTCTATATAATTAAATCCCAATTATACATATTTACATTATTACATAAAAACGTGCCAAAAACTTTATAAATGTAAATTACATTACCCTGTATCTTCGTCCTATTCGTGCTCATTATTACTCCAAAAAAAATTTTTTTTTATTACTCAACCAAGCATTAAACTCCTCAGTTCACAGTCTTTAAATGTAACTAAACGTTAATATTACATAAGATGCTTCTTGTATCATAGGAGGGTGGCAAGCTAAGTACGATGCAGTGGATTCACTATCACGCCCAGCCAAGAGCAGGGGAGCTTAAGCCGTGATAACACCAACAAATACCACTTCAATATGCATAATAATTAAATGAGGACTGTTATGCAAAATTGTTACAAACGTAGCTTAATTAAGTGTTCGTTACTTTATTCAAATCAAACATTTATTTGTAAATAAAGGTTAAATATGATTGTATTGTAGTTTGGGCTGGTATCCGCAACTCGACGGCTTACGCGCCTATTTTGCGTGTGAAGATTAGAAGGTAAATATGATGTTTAAGACATATGTATACATGCACCTACTAAATTCAGTTTTGCATATTTTTTGGCTTTATATTAAATATACAATTAGATAGGCCCAAAATAGGATGTTAATAAAACATCTTAAACCACTTACGCTCACCACAGATAAGCTAGTATAAAGGTCATTTAGGAATAATAGTAATTCTTATCTTAACATGCAGTAGAGAATTTTAAATATCAATTCATCTAACCTAGGTTGAAGCGTATTGAAATTGTGCCTTGTTCCACGAATGCGGTCCAATGCCTAACCGTTATCAGTTCGAGTAGCTACGATTTGCAGCCCGTCGTACGTTGCTATTGTATTTTCATTCTACGTACCTAGTGTCTATTCAGATTAACCGGCGAGACCAAAAATCGGTCCGGATGGCTCCGATTCTGTGAGGATTATGTAGTTTAACGCCTCTGACGCGACGCGAGCTTGAAACGGGTAGAATCGTAGTTTTTAGGAATTGATAGAAGGGTTTTTCAGACTTTACTACTCTTAAAACCAATGGGTAACAATAACCACTTCACGAAAGAAGAAGAAAATAGTGACATCCTTTTTTTCCTGAAATACAAATATTACTTCTGAGTATTTCATTTCTATTCGAAAGTCATTATTAGATAACAAAGCTCATCAGTAAAAATATTTTCCAAAAACTCTCTTAAAAGTAGAAGACAACGTTTACTTTTAATCAAGGCAAATTACGTTAAAAATGCTCCAACCTTGCGCTTAACTTTAATAAATGTCAGCTAGCGCAGTATTAACAGTATAAATCGTATTAAAAATCCAATAGAAAGACAAAACCCAAATCTCAGTTCACGTACAAACGTTTTGTTTTATCGCCCCCTACCGCGCGCGATACGCCGTCCAATATGTCTTTAAAAATACTGCAGCAATATTTTCAATTTTCGATTTAAAGAGTACAGAACCTGTATTTGATTTTAAAGCTTCGAGTGCAAGAGAAAACTTTTACTGAAAACGTTCATAAGGTTTTAAATTTCAATTTCAGCGGATCACCGCTAACGTTCCTAGGCGATGCAAACAATACCGGTGTTTGTTAGAAAAAATTCATCAGGTAAGTAAACTGAGGTATAATCTTTCGATATAGCTGAAGGGTTAAGTTTTGATTAAAATTGTAGAATCAATTTTCTCTTAGTATTTATATTAGATTCATGCTATGCTTATGAAAAAGTATTCTTTAAAGATAGTTCACGGTAAAATGTATCATTAAAATCTTGAATTGCATATAATAAGTGTTTAGACATTTAAACACGTATATTGAAAAAAATATGTAATATGTTATAGTGAAGACAAATAAAAACATTATATTTAAAGCAATATTCAATCCGCACTTACTTTTTTTCGTAGAGGCAATAACTTTACAACTTTAACCGTTCAATTAACATTTTAGTGCCCTCGAAAAATATATTTCCACGAAAAATATTTTATTGCACATTCAGCCAAACTGCAACTTTTATTTCTGCGAAACTTTTGTCGAAAATAACATGTACACTTCGTGTTAGTCGCAAAAACAACGTAACAAAATTATTGAAGGCTTAATCCGTTTATATTTGTCGAATAAAAGTTGAAAGTCGTCAGTGGCGGGTATTTGCCCAACAATTACATTCACTTTGTATATTTTATTTGTGCGTGTTAAATTTTTTCATTGCAATCTCGCGAAACAATTTCCATTTTCGTCCGGTTTCGGAATCGTGGGCTGATGTATCTGCCTGAATATTTCATATTCCAATGTACGGTAAGGGATATGAGATTCGGCGGATGGATTTGAGTAAGAATGGAGCGGAAAAAGGATATGTGAGAACTAATATGTTCATGCATTCTGTTATTTTTAGAATATATTATGTACACGTACCAAAATTTATAAGTAAAACGTCGAAATTCAAATTTTAATAAACACGTCCATTTATTTATTTCAATAATTTATAATTTATTATTCCATCAAATTTAATTTATTAACATTTACGTCGTAAACTTAGGGAATTTTTGTAAATTGCAAAAAATTGTCAATATCTTTGATTGTTTGTTTGTTTTGTTCTTCGTAACCCCCTCCAATTTTCGCTCATCGAACTCAATTTTTTTTGTCTAAACTATTCGCCTACAAAATTTTATCAAGATCAGATTAACGATACTCCAGATATCGTCGGAAAAACATTTGTACTTCCAAATATACAAATACAATCACCAGGCCATCTCGACTCTGAGACCACGCTTCGTTCAGTCAATTAAGCAACTTTTAAAGCAATGTATAGAAAGTATGCCATTAACAGCTTCTAATATGCACGGGAACTTCGCTTGAACTCCCGCCAACTAACTTCTTGAGGAACGGTTCCATTATGCCACTGACTGATTTGTTATTTATTGGCCACTCGTGAGCCTTCATACAGCTAAGCTCGGTTATTATGTACTTCTTGCAGTGAACTTTCTAAGACTTGGCTTTGGTTTATGAAGAAACCTTTGTATGAAAATTTTAAAATTGAACAAAATTTTAATGTGTGTTTTATAACATAATATTAATTATGAGGTGTCCCAATGGACTTCGTACCGTAATTTTTGGACGTGAAATATTTGAAAGGTACACACTATTTGTATGGGAAAATAAAATTGTTGTTTTTAATTTAAATGTTTTACATTTTCTCATATTTTAAACCTTCACAGTTCTTCCAAAATAATTACAAACCAAGATTAGCCAAATCGATCCAGTTGTTCTCGAGATTTAGAAAGGCAAACGTATACTGGTTATAATTAAATAAAATATGACTAATTAACTAAAATAATTTAGAAATGTTTGTTATTTATTTATTATTAGGTGCATTAACGTACAATGCGGCTTTTAACATTTTTTTCACAGTTAAAAAAGATTAAATTGGCATCAAAAGTTTTCTTCTCACTGTATTTATCGACAATATTTCGATGCTCTTACAAATACTGCTTAACGAATATCAGTTTTCATTGGGGATATTGCTTTTGTGCAATGGACCGAAGGGATTACTCGTATTGTATTCGATTTAATGAAATGGGAATAGCGACTTCATCACATTTTCAGATGGCTTATTCTCAGACGTGGCAAATTAATTGCCAAATGCAAAGTCCTTATTGGAATAAAACGATTGTAATTCATAGAAATTTATGACTGTTCTGACAATTAATTAATTATTACTATTACCTTTACTACTGTTAAAAACTAGTACTCTAGATTTCCTTAGAGATACGTTTGAGGAAATTTTGTTACAATAGTCTGTTTAATATATGTTAGATACCTAAACATTTTTAAAAGAAAAACATACCGCCATATCTGTCCAAAAGTTACGTAACCACGTTCACATCCCAACAAATGAAATCAGGTAATAACAACGTAGTAATGAAACATGTAGGAGCTACAAAAACAAGGAGACCATCATAAACTATTCATTGTCCTCTTAAATTACAAAAATAGCTGCATTGTACAATTTTATTGAATTCCGCGGGATCGTTAACACGTGCCTGAATAAAACATTAACAGTGTCGGAAATCGCCGTATTATTTATCGCTCTGAAAACGAATTTTATAGCTAATAGCGGTTTTGTATGGGCTTCAAGTGAGACATTATTTTTCGGTTATTTCGTTACTTCAGCAACACTTGGAATAAATTAATGGACGGTAAAAGCTTTGTTTGTTGACATAAAACATGTTTGCATAATAATTTTCGCTTTGCTTTAATTGCCATTTTTTGTTACTGCAGGCAAGGAGCATGCGTTTAAACCGGGTGACTGACCGCAGCCCATGAACATCTACAAGACCAAAGTGTCATAGATGCTTTGAAGGAACTGGATTAATGATGTGAAATTTGGAGAGGAGTAGAACAGGATGGGGCAGGAATGGGATGGGAATATAGGCCTCCGGGCTGCCGCTCACGCCGGTCTTCTGCGGGGGAGGTGATAAGTTCACCGATGCGATTATCCAAAAAGTATGCTTAATACGCATCTCATAAAAAAATCAATAAAGGCTTATCCTTAATATTCACAAAGAGAGTACTTCATATTTTGTATTAGTAAATATTTTCAAATTGTAATCGTCGAAAATTCTTCGGACAGTTCACTTTTATCCCACGTTTTGGATATTTCAAATACAATTTACAATAAAAGATTATTCTAGAATTTTCTATGCTTTCGTTTATATTTTTCAGAATGGATTTCAAAAAGCCGGCGTAGCTTGTATGCAAATTTAAATCGAATCGATTTTCATTTCGTTGTAATATTCATAACAAAATATTAGTTATTTGAAATTTAAAAAATATATTTTATTAAAAATTCAATTATTATTATACTTTTTGCTGTTATCAACTATTCAATTAGTAGTGGTAGTACGTAATATTTGAACAATCCAAAATTTGCGAAAAATTATATCCATACTAAATTTAGCCCGCCACTTCGCTTACGTAAACTTCAAAATTAATTGTGATATTATATACATAATTATTTTATTTAAACCCTTATTTTCGCATTTTACATTCAAATTAAAGAATTTAGGCAAACATTTATCCCCGTTAAGGCGCTTTGCGATACATACTTCTTCTTTTGGCGTTACATACGTATGTATGGGAACGTTCCCACACTTGCCTACGTAAACTTGACTTTTCTTCTTCATACTGTTTATGAATAGTGCCAGCTAATGATTACTATGTTCAAATAGAAAAGAACTTTGAACTCTCTCTAACGTCCCGCCAATTCTATTATATAGCTTTAGACCCGGTTCCTATAAACGACGGAACGTAATATTATAATAGATACGAATCGTTTTCATTAACGAGCGGTTTTAATCAACTAGTCGGATCCGAGTTTTGGTGGTTATGTTAACGCCACCTGTATTATAGATACGCTTAACTTAGGCGTAGGGTAGTCTAATGTCGGTAAGTAAAACGATTCGTTTTTTGTTTATAGGAACTGGGCATAAATAAACTGCGCAGTGTTTACTTTACATTGTAAACAATAAATAATTCTGTTCACAAAATAAGTATGCCCCAATAAATTCTCTAACTTCGCGAGCAGATTGCTAGAAAAATTCAGATTTCGGTATTCATATTTATTAGAATTATTGGATTTTCGCCACGAAATAGAGCAATAAGTCATAGAAAATATAGAGTATTGTAGTCGTGACCTACTTCCAATTTCTGTACAAATAATTCCGCAATAAACCTTTTGGAATTCCCCATTTCAAAACATTATAGTATAAGCACACATAAGATGAAAAAAACTGAAGGCTTTACTATCTTTACTAGATATTGTGTTTTCGCAACGGCTTAACACTTTTAAAGTTGTGGATCAAAGCTTGTGCCTTTTCGGATAATATTTTTTTATAGGAAACTACTTTTGTTTTGTCTGTAAGAGTTTTTTTGGAATATTTGTTATTTGACGCAATGCTTGCTCAAAATTATATCAATTATCAATACAAACTTAAAAAAATAGTATTTTAAATAAATTGTTTAACTCGATAACACAACGCCTTTTTTTCTTCAGCGAGGGTAGACAGTGAAGAAAAACCAAAACCAATTTTCGCTTAAATTTAATATTGTTCCGCGGAAAAACGCACCTGCTCTTTATGGCAATATAATTGAAAATAGTTGATACAGCGACCCGTTAATAATAATGCAGACGCGGCGACGTGACACTTTAATGTTTTATGCAATTTTATGTGATAATGGCTCTCGATGCTTCTTGGGAATTAGGGAAAATTGTTTTATGAATGTATGTTATATTATGATTGGAAAGCGCAAGAATTACAAGACTAATTTGTTTCAATACAGTACGCATAGTACGTCATAAGGACGAGGCTTGATCCGTAATCAGTTAAAATTCATCTATTTTATGGTAGTTCTGCAATTCAACTAACTGTGTGAGTGAAGTGTCACCTACATTAAAAAAAACACACACACACATTCCTCGCTTTAGTTTAACTTAGCTTTGGTACTCCCTGAAACGAGTTGATATCTTGAACATATGACACTTTTATTTTCTCATTTTATAAGCCCAATTACTGAGTTCTATAACTTCAAACTACAGAACTTTGTTGCTCGATAGCTAAATGTTTTGCCTGCGTTTGAGAACAAGTTTATTTGATTTTGCAAAACTATAAATTGAACATAAAAAAGCATGATAACAACCAAAATGATCTTAAGTATTTGACATTGTCATAACAGCTCAATGTATCGAACAATAACCATTTATCTGAGACCCCCATCAAACGGGACGTAAAATTGACGACATGCGTTACGACGTGTTACACGTTTTTAGTGTCGACTTAACGATAATTCCACCATTTGCTCACACACAAAAGTTAAAGTATTATGGTTAAGGTACTCGTGACACAAATTAAGGTCGCTTTAATTTAATGTCGAGTTTATAAATTTGTTTTATTTTTACACGCAATTAACTCACAAGTTGCACATGCGGTAATGTGTTATATCATCGAATAATTGACTAAATTCAAAAGTAGAGGGTAGATATAGAAAAGGTCATTTGAATACGCGTGTCGCTACCCCATTTCTACGGCGTCTTAAGAGGCGACAGCAATAAAAGAGTGGAAGTAGAACATACCACGGACCAGAAGATTGACGTGAAGCATTATTGCACTGTGTTTCGTACGGTGAGCGAGGGGACCCGGAGGTCTGTATTTCCATCCCATTCCTCTCCCATCCTGTTCTACTCCTCCCTTATTTTCCCTCTCCTTCCTTCAAGCCGGCAAGGCATCTGCGACTTTTTGTAGATGTTCATGGGCTGCGGTCAGTTACTTAACATCAGGTGAACCGCATACTCCGCTTGCCGGCTGTTGCATAAAAAAATAAAAATACAGAGGGTTATAAAAACCTATCTGCTTCCTATTTGTTCAGTAATTAAGTAAAATTATGCACTACTTACACTCGCTAAATATTAATAAAACAACCCTCATACCATAATTACCTCCCCACATAATTAACCACCTAAGGGGCCACAAAAAAGTGGAAAAGGCCTCTCTTAATAGACTATAATAACTCCGATTTCCACCAACTGGATAAAGAGTGATTCGAACTCAGTAAATTGTCCTAGCTACTAAATCGACTCCAATTTATTCGACGTCGCCTTTATCACGCTTTTCTGTGTTAATTGAGACATTTGCACAGAAATTACGGACTGTTATACGGCGAATGAAAGGTCAGTGAAATACGATAAAACGCGAATAGACGGGAAAAATTGTAACTACGAAGCTTCATGTAATTTTGTTGTTCAACGCTCGCTTGACATGCAAATAGCGGTTACGAACTTACACGGATCGATTTAAATATTTAAAATGCATTGGATACTGTCAATGTTTAAAATTTGCTTAATTGACTCGCTTGTTCGAAATATTTTTAAGTTTTTAACGCAATTCATATAATTTGATTTTATAGATAGCTTATTCATTGTTTTTTTCGATTACTTTTACTCACTTTGAAATTGATATATAAACATTATTATGAATACCATCAAGAAGCAATAATACAAAGTATAATGTATATAGTCATGATTGTATGTGGAAACAATGCTTATGATGAAATTCATTTGCATTGGAAAAACTATGTATATTGACAAGCATTTTATCTGTTACTAGCTGATTCGCGCAACTTCGCTCCCGTAGCATAATGTTATATATATATATATAGCCTATAAAATACAGCCTATGTTACTAATGGATAATGGAGCTTTCAATTGGTGAAAGAATTTTTAAAATCGGTCCAGTAGTTTTTGGGCCCAATGTTAACATTTTTATTGTTACCTATAACTGTCTTTCATTTATCGCAAACACTGACAAGAAATCGAATTACACGATATCAATTAAAGTGTAATATTAAAATAGTAACGATATCAATTCTAGCCGTATTTGAGATAAAAGCCGTATTTGAGTTAAAAGACGCTATCTAATATTCTATCAGCGCCGAGTTTAAACACCTCAGCTGCATTGCGATTCGATTTAAATCCTAGAAATCCCATTATTACTGTAAGGTGTCGAGAACTAAGTAACCGTGGCATCTTGCGACAGCAATAAATTAGACAAATCCGATTTCCACGTGCGGGGGAGGGCACTCGTTACAGGGTTTCGGTGATCGCGTTTGTTGAGACAAAAGACAACATTTGTCTCGCCAATTCTCAATTGTAAATTGAATTCGTCTTCTAAAGGATACAAAGGATACCCATTTATCTTCGGATAAATGCGCGGTGTTTTATTGGATTTGTATATTTTACAAATATTTTCGTGTTCTAATTTGGTAGGTACAACATGTTCTGAATAATTTTGTTTTCATTTTGGAGTAAATCTTTGTCGCCTTTGTAATATTAATATTGATATAGAAATGTAAGCATTTTTGAAGGTCTATGTGGATTCAGTATAAAATACCTGTATCTATACATATGAGAATAAACAATATTAAAAGCATATACTTTACGTAGAAATATATTTGGCCTTCGCAGAGAAACGGAACTACATCTTATCAGCCTTAAAAAATTAACAGGCAGATAAAAACCAAAACTAATTTAGATCAATAAGAGCGTCCAAAAAATACAAAAAAGAAAAATAAAACCGAAAGCTATGCGGAACACGTAGATGGAAGTCAGCCGATTTCTGGGTCACGTACGCCGAAAAGAGAACTTTTATTACTTCCGAGTAGTAATTGTTATGGAGAGCCATCTCTGATTACTCAACTTTGACCTCAGTTAACTAACATCGTAATGAACTTACACGTGCTCATTTTTTTCACAGATTACCAGACACATTATTTATTATTTTTGACTTTGGTTCAATAAACGTGTTTCAATAGAGTATATTAAACTATTTTTCATAAAAAAGGACAGGAGATCTACTCTAGTTGTACGTTAAGGTTACTTACAACCAAGAGGTCTGATCCCGGAATCAGACTGGCAGGATAAAGAAGGCTGATTACCAAATACCCATCAATGAAAATTGACTAGTAAAATAAGTTTAACAACCACATGCCCCAAAAAGGGATCCAGAACTTTGCTTTTTTATCATAATATTGTCTGTACACTTTATATTGTAAGCCATAACGCAAATAATGTTAAAAAATACAAAAACAAATAAAGAAGCACATTGATACGCATTAGCAAGATTGATTATCAATATAAAACTCCTTGTTAGAAAGCGACCACTAACCTAATTGCCGAAGGTGAAATTATCAACTTAAATGAAATCTCAACCTTCTTGGAAATTAAAATCGGCACTCTTAATGAATGCAGCCATGAAAAATTAATTTAAAAAGTCAAGAACTTTATAGCCGGCTAGTTTAATGACTTTATCCGCTCTTGTCTCGTTAAATTTTAATCGCTGAAGTGGCACTTTTTTCTGCTATAAAATATTGATATAAAGAAAGGCTATAACGCTGACTATTCATTAGGTAATTTTACGATGTGAGTCACGCTTGACCTGACTCCGAGTCTGATTGAGCAATTTTCTCCAACCACTCTTAACACGATAACACGATTAAATTAACACGTACCAGGGCGCAGAACACGCTATTTATTTGTTTTCGTTCAGCGATTTAATATTTATTTTAATTGGTGTGTATTAGTAGTTGGTTAAGTCTATTGGTACTTTGAAAATTTTTCAACTATTTCAGGGTAGGTATAACAGGCAATAGAACATGCGGTTTGTCTAATGTTAAGCTACCACAGCAGGTGTTGCAGATGTATTGCTGGCTTAAGTAAAGCAGTCAGAAGGAGAAAGGATTAAATACGTAAAAGAAGAGGAATAGAGAGGGAATACAGATCTCTGAGACACAGTACAATGCTGCTTCACACCGATCATCTACGGAGTGTGGTAACTTCACTGGAGCAAGCTTGGCCTAATTCATGCACAAGCAATGCTGGCCCCCACTCTTATTATCTTTCATAACATGTGTGTCCCTATCTGGGAAGCTCATTTCTATAATAATAAAGAAACAGGTAAAAATATTGAAGAGAAATTCCATAGTAATACAATTCGAAAGCATAGTTAGCCTTGTAAATTGGTTTCCTTACCTGTACAATGAAAAAGTCAATCCACTCCTCCGTAATGAAAAGCACACACGCTCTCGATTTGAATTCCCTCGCATTTCAGCAAGAATGTTAACTATCCTCTTTAAAGGTAAACTTTTACACGGGCGGAATTCAATCACATGCACTTTGGCAAAGTATCGCTCCGTATCCAACGACAAACTTGCCAGCAAATGCGCTTGCACTAGCCGATTCTCTCTGGCAACGGAATTCTGAATCAATCTCGTAGAGATAACCTTAACTTATTAATTTGTAATCCTTTTAAAATTCAATTCATTTGCTTACCATCTTGATCACGGTGAATTTTTTTAATGCTTATATTTACAATGTTTCATCAACATCATTTAATTCACTTTAAAAAGAAAATAATAGTATTTTATCTACATTTCTATACTTTCCCATAACAAACTCGCCGTACATTAAATGTTCATGAATAAAAACATATTTTATTCACATTAATATCTTGACCAAAAGCAATTATTCACAAAATACAGCCAATTTTTAAAAATAATACTTCATATTTAACCACAGAATTCATAAGCACACTTTTTCATCCTGATTGTACGACAAAAAAACATAATAAGAAATATTCGAATGCCCATATTTTTCAATAGAGAAGCCATATCAAAAGGAAGAAAATAGAAAACCGGCTTTTAGCATTCATCCCTATAAACAATAGGAGCTATGTAATGCCGCTGTATATTTGCACAAAGAATTGTTAGAGTTTGGAGTGGTGTCGCGTGCTCGAAAAATGTACGAAATGTAGCAATTAAGGTCTTAAACATTAATGCGTTTTATTTGGCGTCTGCCGTGACGCCGCTCTTCAGACATCTTTTGGAGGTTGTAAAAGTATGGCAAAAAGAAAAGTCGTCATCCAAAGCGATGCAGATACGATCTGTCAACGCTCTCTCGAGTGGCTGGTGACCCGACGCTTTGCACCTTTGCTTTTAATGAGGCTTAGCGAAATTATTAAAATTATTATGTACAAAAGATAGACGCATGACGATTTTATGACTTATGTTCAAGCTAATGGCATTTTTAGTGTGTCGTTTTTACACATTCGCAATTCTTTTGAGCAATCTTGAATAGGATTTAGATTGCCTTTTAGAGCCGTATAAAGCAACATTTCATGCAAATAACATGAATTGAAAAACGATTCATCAGGTCGAGATAGGTCTTTGATCGTTGTAACACGTGAACGAACCCTAAACCATCCTTTTCAGTTATAAAGAATCGTTATAATAGATATCGGGTTCCCAGTGATCTGCCGATTTTTGCCTATTTAATAATCGATTATTGCCAAGGGATACGGCGGGATTACCATATCAAAAGAGCGCATGATCCCATGTTCAACGTCAATTTGGTAAAACATTCGCTGTGCTCAAAAGGCGCGAGGCGTAAGGCCCTTTATTACATCGAAATTTCTTAGAAATACTCAAACATTTTCACTTTCACTCATGTTATCCTTTGTGATTGTGAGAATTGTTTCTTTAATGTTTCTGATAGTCGCAAATTGGATATGGACGTACATTTGCAAGCAAAATCAATTCTATCCAATGTTTGCTGAATTTCTCAATATGCACTTAAGCCTTATCTGATTCGTATAAGTTCAATCTCATTTATTATTTACTTCAATAGGATGAACGATAATTCAAACTTCATTTTTAATCTACTCGTTTTGCTTTTAGTAATTGCTAGAGTTGTACAGTCTCGTTGCTCTAGTGGTTGCATCAAGGAGTTTCAAGTTCGAATCAAGGCTGGGGCCAAAAAAAAGTTATTGGAATTTTTCTGCCAAAGAAAACTCAGTAACAGCCCTAAGTATGGAAGCTGGTGGTGATCAACTATTAGCTGTTTCACTTAAGTTAAAGCTATAATTAACATTCTCTATTATTTAATATATGGAATGAAAATCTTAATCAATGAATTTAACCTAGTCAAAATTATACTATATACCTGCAACCTGTATAAATCCACGCTTTTACTAAATCCTGAAATTAATCCATCTCATTACTCCTATCTTATTTAGACAGCGTTTAACCCCATCATATCGTCTTCAGCTATAATCTCAATGGATTAACCGAAATAGCTAAGAGGTTGCCGCATCCTGCCGTGGTTGGCGCTTATGAACAAAGGTTTACCGGCGCGAGGGAAACCCTTGCGGTGAAAATTACCGCTAACTTGTATAAGGGACTCTTTTGAAACAATGTATGTATTAAAAATTATAAATGGTATATCCATTTATAATTTTTAATTTTTAATTTTATAGCTTCATATTATGGAGAAGTATCAGAAATAAACTTTTAATTCATGTACAAAATGTATATACATAGTACAAATGATTCAATATAACTGATATTCATACGTATGCTATTATATTGAACCATTCCGAAACTAATCGGTCTGTCTTGACTGTATTGTCAAGTTTACACTGAGATCCGATAACCTAAAGTCAAAACCCATGTTAAATATCGGTAACAGTTGTACTAAACAATGCAACCAATATGTATAAAAGAAATAAATAAGGCACAACATGTACCACGCACAGAGAAAGCTAGGGGAAGTTAGGCTACCCGATCCCATTTAAAATGAGTAGTTTATTGTAGTTTCGTTCGATGAATGTGGGCATTGGAGTCCTAATTTTCGACTTATTCTTGTCTCCAGGGCCGGATCTGCGAAGGGCAAACCGGAGCCGATGACCCGAGTCCCAAATTCAAATTTCAAAAGTGGCAAATTTGAATTTGTGTGGACAGTGTTAGACGAATTAACAACTCAAAGACCGCTTCATTTTTGCTGGCATGATAAAGATGATAAAAATAAAATCAGCGGGCGGGCATTTTCAGTTTTTGACCCGTCTAAAATATCAAGATTTACTTAGGGTTACTTGTCCTATTTTTTTGTCCATTTTTGTCTTCCAACCTTCAGACCTGTTAGACTTCTGTTATTTTGTGACTGTAACCACAAAAATTACCTACCAACGAAGTAACAATAAACTAAAAAACAAGCAACTAAAATAAGGTTTTAAATGTGCAAAGAATTTCTCAAAAATTTCTTCAATTCGCGTTTTACAGAAATAGTATTCCGTTTCGCATTCTAACTTTAAGTTCGCGCTTTTGCTCCAAGTTGTGCTAACAATTTAACAGAAAATATATCTTCTTTTTATAGTTAAATAGTTTGTAAATATAGCGTTATTATGCAATTAACAACAATCTCACTACAGCTCTTGAATTCATAAAGTCAGCACTTGTATGAAGAAAATGTAATTATGCTGTCATTTTATCTAGTTCAGATGATATTTGATTTTATATGAATAGATAATTTATCTATGCATATAAAGAGGCTTGTCTTGACTTACTAAATCAGTGTCATAAATTATGTTTTAATATTATAAAATGGAAAAGTTTGTTTAAACACGAGAATCTATAAACGACTCAGTTAATTTTAAAAATCATGTATTTTTAAACATATCATCATGACAGACAGGTTCGTGAGTAAGGTAAGCCTACCTGATGATAGAATCTATCTTTAAGGTATAGCTCATTCGATGAGAGATTGGGATTAGAAATGGCGCAACATATATTCACATCTCGCTCGCACACTGCTTGTGTCTATACTATAACTTTAATATAAAATTTTTGTTTTTAATTTTATATTTGGTTTGAACTATGACATTTTAAATAATTTAAACTGTAAAAAGAAGATTTTCGCATCCAGCTCAGACTGGGTCGATATAAATTTAGTATTAGGGATTAATTATAATATTCAAATCCGTAAAAGAATTTAAACCAAGGGAGGATAACGAGTATTGAGGGTTTGGAACGCTTTGAACGGGCCTTCCGTTTTCTATTGAAATTCTTTTTGAACTTTATTAATTTTGAATATTTGCTTTTAATAAGTATTGTACTGTGGACTTTGTGTTCTATCGCAGTTCCCTATATACTCAAAAGAATAAATTTGAGGATTGTTTAAAATAGTTTTATAGAACTATACACGAAAGTACACTGAGTTAAATTCTAAATTAAAATTACTAATATTGATTAAAGTTCCTTTTAATTTCTAGCTCCTGTTTGCGTTAAGTTAGGGGTGTATGGATCAATAAAAGGTAGACTATCATCTTATCCAAATACAAAATTTTATCAAAATCCTTTGGGTCGTTTCGGCGTGATTGACACAAGGATAAACATATAAACATCCAACACACGAGCGCATCACACATCACACAACCAACGTTCGCATATTTTTATAATAAGAAAAAAATACACCAGGAGAGTATGAGAAAATGAAGCTTTTACAAATTTCCAAAGTATTAAAACATTATGAACGAATATTTATATTCAACAGTAAAGGACACAAAAATTCTAAACATTATCAGGGGTGGCTCCCTCCAAGTCTCAGGTAATCGACTGACAAATGTCTCAGATATTTTACCAACTTCATTTTGTGGATGCCGCAGATAATAGAGAACCCTTTACTTTGTATTCTTCACGAGAAAATATTACATATATTTTTTTGAAAATGATAAAACGACTCTTTTTGTCGCCCATACTTCAGGAGGTATCTTGAAGAAAAATCACACATATTTTACTTTATGTGAACTGTAAGTGTACCTACCGTTGTTAGGGAATAATAATTTAAGAACGTGTCTTTTTGACCTTTCATATGTAATTATTGCATAATTAAAATAGTTAATGATTGTATCAAATCCTTTCCCATTCAATCCGAATTAATAAAACCTTAATACTACTTAATTCAAAAGCAATACTCATTAAAAATCTTTTAAGTAAAAATAAATTTCAATAGCAAGATACAAAAAATAAAGTAAATAAAGCAAGATTGATCGCAAAGTGCAGTTCTTAGCGATAAGAAGTATACATTTTTACTATACTAAGAAAATTGCGGGCATTTTTCAATACAACCAAACAATTTCCAACGTATTTTGCCATCAAGGGGCAATTCGCAGTTTTGATGTAATAATACTGGCGTCTTAAAATCCACCGCCGGTACGAAGCAGTGTGGTCCTGAATTTTTATAAAATTCCCATTTTCTTACCGCTCCGACAATAAGGTGCGAAATTAGGAGAAGAATTAGACTTCTCAGACGGGATCGTGACTCGAATACATAAGCGATGGGGTGTAGGGGAGCGAAATATCCCCTTATATAACTCCACTATATTATATTGGCTTATGACGCCAGTTTGTGGATATAAACGTTAGAGTAAATCAATCTAGTGAAGATTTATGTCCCTAGTGTAATAATACTAAATGTTGTTTTGGTATTTGCTCTATTAGAAACTTTATAAAGAAATATTATTTCAGACTTGTACAGTAAACATTTTACTAATACAGATTTTGATGAGCTTTTGTTTTGATGTATTGAGTCTAGATAATTTCCAATAAAATAATTGTAAAATAATCTAGTTTATTTTCTACAGCGCAAATATTACTTACCAGTATTTTACTATAATTTGCCATAAGAGAAATGTTTGTTTGTCTTATGCCAGCGCCAGACATGTGCTCACATAAGTGGTGATTTCACACTTATTTGAAAACTATACTTACCCCGGCATGTGTTCAAAAATGTAACAATAGTATGAAATGTCCGCGACACATTCGTGAACACTAATTTGACCACACATAGGACACATGTTTGGCGCCGGGGTTATGTGTTTGTTTGTATTAACTAATATCGAAAAATGTAAAACCAGCTAATCCAAAAGTATTCCTATTTTCAACTTGCCTACTTATAAATATGATAGTTAGAATGTTTAGATTTCGATGTTTGTGACTCAATCACGCCGCAAGTACTAAACGGATTTTGAAGAAATTCCATTTAGTCCATTTTATTTTCATTCCTAGTCTTTTAACTCCATTAGGTGATAGGATACTTTTTATGGATATATAGCCCCCGAATTTAACGCAAAAGTAGCCGCGGGCAGAAGCTAGTAATGAATAATAATTAGCATGATAGTCATACATAATCTGATTTCCTAGAAATAAGGTGCACATACGAATCATGACAAATCAGAAAAGCCGTGGAAACAAAAATGTTTTCCTTAACCCGTGTTTACTAACAAGTGTTTACCATCCCGGCCCAGATGTTATACGCCGTAAGCCTCGCTTATTATATGTATTCCTTTTCGAAGTATTTTGTCTTAGACCATATTTACTGTATAGGTACAGTTAATGGGATTATGAAAGGATTGAATTTACGAGACGGTATTTACTGAAACGTGATTAGGATTGTTAGTAATCAACGACAAGAAAGGAAAAATTAACCAAAAAATTTTAACTACACATTTGTGTTTATCATGTACTGTGGAATGTGTTTATTTTTAAATTTGTACAAATAAATAGTTTTAAATCAATATAAATAAAATTGAATAATATTAATTAAGAGACCCTTTTTAACGGAGTAAAAATCTATAGTCTCCCTTTATAAAATGTATTTATTGAGCAGGTATAATAAAAAATTAGTAACATTTATATAAATTATTACTACAGTATTCAAATCATACAGTGGTAGCACGATATTTGACGTTTGAAAAAAGTCTCAGTTCAATTATGTACACATTGAGAAGTAAAAATCATGGATTTTGTAAGAGAGTGTGTGTTCATGTTTCGCATTATAAGAAATAAACTTTATATTGTAAAAGAAAACATTTAAAATACAATATATTACAATTCATATCGACTATAATTTTATAAATTTTACACAAACAAATTTTCGCCACACTTGAAAGAAGTATCCACACGAATGGAAAATGTCGACATTTATCGAATCTATCTATGTGACAGTTTCGTGCAATAACTGTATGTATTCTTTAGACTGTGGTATAACGTTCATAATTATATCACAGTACTGTAGACCAATCCTTGAAACATCTAACGATTTCTTTCCTTATTCTTCGGTCATTATGCATTTTAGTCATTAGGCGTCCCTTTCTTAATTATACAAGTATAATTAATGAGTTTCATAACGAAATATTAATATTCCCTTTTCATTTTGAGAGCGTTTCTTTGAATGAAATTAACATATCCACGTTATGAAAAGGCCAATTTCCATGTATGATACATAAAGTACGGTGAAAAAATTGAGAATATATTTTACATCCGGTCAGGTGTCGAGGAAATCCTAAGGGAAATCTAACTTTCCCGGAGGCGCAGACAGCAATCGATTCTATTCAAATTTATGACAGAGAATAACGGTTTGGGAATATAACATGGAGTTGTTGTGAAAACTTTTACTAGTTATTCTTGTGTATGTTAATAGGATAATTTAGTATATGTATTTTTTGTATTGTATTATTGTTTACTGTACAAATATCAGTACGAGTTTATGTAGGTACGGCATTTCATTATTGCTGTTCTCAGTCAACATTTAACCCTTATATCACTTCCTTAATACATTTATTGCAATACTTGAGAAAAAAGCTGTAGCTTATAGCGGCCTTGAAGAAGACGAAACGGAGAAGGGGTAGCAATCAGCTAATTGAATAAAGAAATATTGTTATGTATTGTTAGTAATATTTGTTTACAGTTATAACTGAAATATCAAGGTCATGCTAGTATTATTATACTAACAGTGGTGCCATCTATACATATAATTGATTACAGAATATTATTTTGTATGTACTCTTGAATAGTTTAAGAATTCAATGCATTAGTTAAAATTGCATTTTATTTAATATTGTTATTAATTATTATTAAAAAGTACGATAAAGTAAAACTAGCACCACATATCTGTTGATTATGAAATTGTCACTTACCCTCTTCTAAATGGCGTGACATTGACTATTATAAAATTAGATGTTAGGGCTGTACTGGCCCCTTACTATCACGTAATGCTGTTAGATAAACATGTACGTCCAAGTCATGTGTATCATTGGAAATAATTCCTAACAGTATATTTCATGATAAGGAAAGTCTACTGAAGAATGTGAAACGGCAGCTATAATTTTTCGTATAAAACATGTAGTGCTGTAAAACATGTGACCAAATTATTATTATAGAAAACAAAGTAAATTTCCGGTCGTCCTATAAAAGATATGTGTTGAAATTTATCAATAAAATTTAAACACTTACTATAAGGTTGTAACTTTAATTATAAATAGGTGTTGTTTCAGGTTTTAACAGCTCTATATAAATCCTCTACGTACCCTATCAATAGCTGTCTGCAACTGGCAGGTTCGGCGCCGACTTTTCACAAAAATTCGCGCCCTTATTTTATTGCCTCCTGTCCAAGATTAAACTTTGCTCCTTCGTTTTATAAGCTATCTTTTTAAAAAGGTTTATATTTTATTCTCAGATCAACGTCTTGTTTATATCGATGTATTGCTTTTCTTTTTTGTTGGTTGTTATGATTTTGTATTACTTGTTGTTTATTTTGTTTCATTTAAGAAATGAACACCGAAGTTGATTACAGCTTTTATGCAACATTGTAGGAAAACATAAAATATTGAGTTTTATACAATTGGAAAAAATGTATTTTATATTTCAATTCAATATACGCAAGTGTGAAAATTTATGTTTTCTTATTAGAATTAAAACACCTCATTTAATTTTGTTTGAAAAACCTACATTTTTAAAAATATATGTATGTAAATCTTTCAAATATATGGAATGACAATGGGAAAAAGCTCAAAGTAAACCAAGGCTTACTTTCCCTTCCTTCAACTTCTTTTTCGCTATAAATCTCTCTTTTATCCCTTCCCCTATCTCAAAATGAGCCAAGCATCTGTGGCATTTCTGATCTTAGCAGTGTTCATGAACGACTGTGATCTCTAAACTCATATGACATTGTTATATCATACTAACTGAGCTACGCGGTTTCTTTTTCTTTTTTTTATGACAGGTTTCACCCGCGTATATATAGCCGTATACCGTTTTCGTAGGATTTTCGGGATTATAACTATCCTATTTCATTCCTCGGGTTTCAAAGAATCTCTATACAAAATTCATCCAAATCAGCCCTGTAGTTTCGTAGCCTATTCCATACAAACAAACAAATATTTCCCCTTTATAATATTAGTATAGAAAAGAACTATTTTCAGACAGCCTTGTTAAGTTCAGTTGTTGTGCACTGGCATTATAACCGAGAGGTCATCATTTCAATTCCTTATGGGAACATGAAAAAAATGCTCAGTCTGCCAGATAACAGATTACCTATTTTCCCCTTAAGAATAATTGATCACTAACACAGATGTAAAGAACATTCACCCCCAGCCCCAATAGTGGACGAGGGTCTTCACTACCACTGCAATGCCATTATAGTTATAAAATACGCATCAAAGTATTAAATATCAAGTAAACTTACAAATTCTTATTTTTTTTAATTATTTTATTATTATGGTACCTACGTATCTATAAAATATCGTAAATTAAAAATGCAAAGTAAAGTAGAAATAATGTAGAAGTAATGTAGAAATAATTTAAAGGTAAAAAAAATAAATTTCCAAGAGGGTAACTAAAATAAAGAAGTACGAAAAGCGGGCTGCGCAACAAATCTCCATTTCAGCGGATTAAAGCACGGTGTTTTATATAATAACGCGGATATGAAGCCCCTGAATATTTTACACCAACTTACAACTTCACCTTAAGGTGAAATTGCGAACATCACTCAGACCTATAACTGCCAAAGTTATTGCGTTTAGATTTTAATTTCTATATAAAACACTTCGAAATGCATTAAATTTAGGAAATTTGAAAAAAAAACGATTTATGAAGTTTATTTTTTTAATTATTCTTTATCCTCAAATTCAAAATCATTACATTTCTGAAAACATTTGCATATAATTTATAATTAAAAATAAACTTAAATATCTAATTTGAATCTACGAAATAAAGTATACTTCTAAGTATTTTTATAAAGAAACCGAATTTACTTGCAACATGGAAACAGAAATAAAGAAGTATAAAAAGCGGGTTGCGCAACAAATCTCCATTTCAGCGGATTAAAGCACCTCGGTGTTTTATATAATAACGCAGACATGAAGCGCCTGAATATTTTACACCAACTTACAACTTCGCCTTAAGGTGAAATTGCGGACATCACTCAAAACCTATAACTGCCATATTTATCGTTTAGAATAGAATAGAATAGAAAAATCATTTATTGACACACAACTCATTATACATACAGTTTAGATTTTCATTTTGATATACAATACTTATTCGTAACGCATTAAAATTGGGAAATTTTTAAAACGATGTATTAACTTCTCAAAATCATTCTATTTTTGAAGTCTTTTTCATATAATTTATAATTAAAAATAAACTTAAATACACAACTACGAAATAAAGTATACTTCTAAGTAATATTTTAAAGAAGCCGAATTTATTTCCAACATGGAAACAGAAATAAAGAAGTATAAAAAGCGGACTGCGCAACAAATCTCCATTTCAGCGGATTAAAGCACCTCGGTGTTTTATATAATAACGCGGATATGAAGCGCCTGAATATTTTACACAAACTTAGAACTTCACCTTCGAGATGAACTGAAATATTATTCCACTTAAACTACAATTTTATATGCTTAATTAAAATTATTGTTTTAATACATAGAGAACATTTTAAAATATACTAACCTTACAATGGGTTGAGAACCCAATAAATCAAAAGTTATTGACCCTAACTTATAATACCATTCCTTTTCCGTCTTATAGCTATCATATAAATTAACAACACGTGCATATTATAAAAGAGGTTACTATGGCATAATTAATGGAAAATTAAATTCACTAATTTAAAAATACGACATAAATTTTAAAGCTTAGTATAATTTCAAGGTAAGTGAATAAATTCCAAGAGGGTAACTAAAATAAAGGAGTATGAAGCGCGCTGCGCAACAAATCTCCATTTTAGCGGATTAGAGCACCTTTATTATTTAATAGAGCGGATATGAAGGCGCCTGAATATTTCATATACAAGAGTTTTCTAGTTAAAATTGTGGTTATCAATTCTTCTATGACTGAGATATTTATATCCTTTAAATACTCATAGATACTCATTCATTAATTAAAATTTAATCAAATATCCAAAAGGGAAACACAAAATCTTTCGAATGTATGACAGTGGGAAAAATCTCAGAAAATAATTAGTAACATTGTTTACTTACCTTAAATTACTTAATCTTAAATTATTTTGTGCTTTTATTTCACCCTAATTTCCAAAGAAATTATGTTCTCTAAAAAAATTGCCTAATATTATAATAGTAAGAAAATTTAACAACAAATAAATATAATTTCGGATCGGAAAGGATCGCAAAATTGAGGGGCTATTTTGGTATAAATCAATCAAAATGAATGAAAAAAAATAAGATTGTAACTTGTATAGTAATACAAAACAATTCTGCTACAAATTGCGATTTTATGCCAAAATTTTTTGAAAATGTGCAATAGCGCGTGTCCGTTTCACGCAGAAATGAATCAATAGATCTAAATGATTTATTGTTTACATCCAGGCTATACGGGTGAGGGCACTTTTTAACCTGAAACAATGCATAGTTCCTGTGATAAAGTCATAACTGGATTTTCAAAAATATTTCCGTAAAAAATACTGGGATGAATAGACAATGATACCATAATAATTGTAGCGTTGTTAAATAAATAATTTGTATAAAGTCAGTAAATGAGAGGTATTCGACTGAAAATTGTATGAAAACCAAAATATATTTGTGGAAAAACGTATCATTGGCTTACACGTAAAATTTGTCATTTAAGTTATAAGGGACAGCGAGTTTCAAGAATAATTCGAATAAAAAAACAGATATTCCTTAAAGATGCGAAATTCCGCATAACCAAACCAAAATTTTAAAAAATGTGGAAGCGTTGTTTGTTATTAAATCAATTTTGGTTAATAAATAGAATAGATCAAAGCATTTCTCTAGAAAACATTTATTGTTCGTGGAACTTCATAAGTTCGTAAAATTTGACATTTAATTCATGAGCAAAATTCGAATTTCGCGACCAACCATGCTTGTGAGCGCCCACAAAGAGCAATAATTACTGGTTAAATCTGCGCTGATTTTCAGCACCTACCATACTTAGATATTAATTACAAAATTTTGCTCACATTGTGTTTTGCGGTGACATTAGAAATGTGTGCCGTATTGAGCCAGCTATTTACGTGAATGAATTAACGCATAATTATTTTATTTAAACCTACCCTTTTTATGAGAATCGCAACGAAACGACAGAAAAAATAACTATGGTATAACCATACCGTTATCTCTGATATATTTTTTCTAAAATATCATATAATTGTGTATACGATTGCTTTTTAGGTTTAAAGAACTTTAATCATAAATAACATTATACAGATTTTAACTATTATTAGGTATATTTAGAATTTGTATGTTATTGTAAAAAAAATCAATAAAATCCGCTCACAATTAAATATTTACGCCATACAATCGCGGCAAGCTGGCAAACACAGATATTAGTTTTCTGTGTAAGCAATTCAGTAAGTGTCCCCTGTTATTTGTATGTAATGCCTCGATTCTGCTCCACATTGATAGCACGTGGCGTTTATTGAACGGTGATAAAAACTTTGTGGTAAGACCTTGAGTTATTGGCATTGTTCCTGACTCCGTAATTAACTTACTTTCTTAAGTATTCTTTGTGGAATTAGAAGGTAGATAAAGTATCAAAGTTCGTCTTTCACCACAATTATTTTGAATGAAAAACAACGCATAGGATTAACATCGCGAAAGAGGGAATCTATCCATTTGGTTTAGCTTTTGTACAGCATACAATTAATGTTATTTAAATATATGTAAATCTTTTCATGAATTGAAAGTTTTCTACTTTCCTATTATCTATACTTATAATATACAGTTGAAAAAAATATGTTTGAACGTGCTAATTTCAATACTGGCCCGATTAGAAAAAAATATTTTTGTGTTAGATCGACCAATAATCGAGGGAGTTCTAATCGATTCAAACATAGATTCGGTCAATTGTATTTTTTGTGTGGATAAAAAAAAAACATTTATTTGCGTAATAAAATCTTATCTAAAATTAAAACCAAAACATCGCACCCTAACCTCAACTACAGAATATCGAAGCATAAAAATGATCTTATAAATAAATAAGAAGAGATCTTGGGTTAAGGGCGGCAAGCCTTGTTACGCTTGAATGAGAATTTATTTTACAAACTAATTTCCAACGATAACATCCCCTATATGAGAGACGCTTTAGGGTATGTAGGAATTTTTTAGACAAACGGTGCCCTGTTTAATGAAAACCTCCAACCGCAATATGCCGCGGGGGACCGCTTCACTGATTGTACGAAATTCTTCCTTATATGAATATTTTTATGTACTTCCCATTTACTACGGAACATCTGCCTAATCTGAATCTTTCTATGTACTTTGTTGCTTTTGTTTAAGAATTTTTCAAATCAGTTTAGTGATTCCATTTCAGTCGTTTATCTTGTTCATTGTAGGTCATATGAATTGTGGCGATGCTTTTCAAATGAAATGCTTTAATTTGCAAATACGTCGTAGCATATCATATACCCTTTGCTTAACATTATATATACGTATATATTTCCAAATTACTTCCAGTAGATTAAAATTAAAAATTATAAGTTGAAAAAAAATTTATAACAGTAAGCTTATTTCATAATTTACAACTGTAAGATAAAATAATACCTTTATAAAAATACACAAAGCTTTCCTCGAACTTTACTTACTTTAAAATACAATAGCGATCTTAGAACATTAATAAAATATTGCATAGTATCGCGAAGCTTAATAGCGACGGAAGGTGAGCGTAGGAATTTGCAATAAGCTCTACCTTTGTCTCGCAAGCGTTCCACCTCCCCTTTATTTCCCAAGTTCCTTGCATTTCATTCACTATGTACATAGGATAGCAGCAACTAAACGTTTGCACACAATTCTTATTTCATTGTTACATTTCTTCTGGGGATTGTGACAGAAATATAGTTTACCTAATCTTACAACGTTACATATTGGGAGGTAAGGTACAGAGACAGGCCGCTTACCGTAGCCGTATTCTTGCAATTTTTATTCTTCATCGTTAGTTGTTTTTATGTGTAATAAAATAATTGGTTATGTTACCCGTATGGCTACGGGTTAGAATACGCGTGTCGCCATCCCATTTCTACCAGGGTGGGTGTCGTAAGAGACGACAGAGGGTAATTCTACTGCATAATATCTTCAGCAATAAAAGTATGGGACCCGAGCATTGCACGATTGGGCCAAGCTCGCACCGGAGTAACTAGTGGCTCGCCCCGAGCTGGACCTCGCGTTGTCATGTTTATATTCATCGAGACTTTACATTTGATGTTACACCAAAGCCAGACTACACATCGGCAGGCGCATACGCGGACGTCATTGATGATGGATGGCGGATACATCGTCAGACGTAAATTATCTACTACGGCTGTACTACTGTGGCTTATTACTACGTCTTCATGTCCGTGGACACCATCGGCAGATGACGTGCAAAACAACAACTGATAAAAGTTAAAAGTAATCTGTATAATTTTTTTTTTCGTTGAATTTTAAAGAAAAAAGATGAAGGACTGTAACGTATCCAAACCTAACGCAGTATTTAAGTATTGAAAAATTAAAAATGAATTGCAAGTCTGAAGTCAGTATTTGTATTGCCCAGTTCCTATAAAATAAAACGAGTCGTTTTAGTACAATGTCCTACTAGACGTAAGTCAAAAGCGTTTCTATAATAAACGTGACGTTAACGTAACTACCAAAACTTGGTTCTGACTTCTGATTGGTTGATTAGAACCGCCCGTTATGAAAATTGAAAACCATTCGTTTGATTTATACTATGACTTTCCGTAGTAAAAGCGCGGAATGATCAATTATAGTTGTTTTTAATAAATACAATTCTTATTAAAGGAATTTAAAATAAAATCTATAGCGCGATTCAGAAGCCTCGTAGCGCCATCTGTATTTTTCAGATATCACGTCGAAGATGGTTTGTTCTTTATATTTATATCAAACGCAGTTTTTTATACTCTTATTTTTTCGTAGCATAGCATCGTCGTTAAATATAAAAAAAGAAAATAATAAAACTATTATCTTTTTGAGAAAGAAACCATGAACAGTTACGTGAATCGAACCGTTACTTATCGGAAAGCAATTCAATTCAATATTCATTAATTAATGGATATTATAAAATTTACAAGATTTTTATAAATACTTTAATAAAAATAAAAATTCTGTAACAAAATATTTGGAAATAAATTCATTTATAAGGGGCCACCTGGGGCTATTATGTTGGTGTTTTATTCAATCGTTGAAATAATATGCGTTGCTTCCACTAGATGGCGGAGGAACTAAGGAGTACTTTATTGTATGAGTAATTTGTAATTGTGTTATTTTAAAAATTATCACATAAAAACTATTCCTAATGTTTAAATA
>LQNK01002567.1:0-15333 GCA_001586405.1 Phoebis sennae | reverse complement strand
TACCTAATCTTACAACGTTACATATTGGGAGGTAAGGTACAGAGACAGGCCGCTTACCGTAGCCGTGTTCTTGCAATTTTTATTCATCATCGTTAATTGTTTTTATGTGTAATAAAATAATACTCTACTATTACTCGTATGGCTACTGGTTAGAATACGTGTGTCGCCACCCCATTTCTACCTTTGGGTGTCGTAAGAGGCGACAGAGGGTAATTCTGCTGCATAACATCTTCAGCAATAAAAGTGTAGGACCCGAACATTGCACGATTGGGCCAAGCTCGCACCGGTGTAATTACCACACCCCAGGAGAAGATTGAGTTAAAGCAGTATTGCACTGTGTTCTGTACCGTGAGCGGGGGCCCGGCGGCCTGTTATTCTCTCCCTATTCTTCTCCCATCTTGTTCTACTCCTATAACAGATTGATGAATGCAAATTTTCTTTCTCTTAAGACTTTTTTTTCGTAAACCAGAGGTTGTTTTCAAGTGACACTCATTTATTTTTTGAACTGGAAAAACAAAAAGCCGTATAAATGACCACGTCTTTTAAAGCAATTCGTCTCTAATATTATCCTCTTAAAGTAAGTAAAATTACCATTTCGGTTGAATATAAATTTAACAAAATTTATTCCCAGAAACATGCAAGTGAATCAGCCAAAGTGCCAGGGATGTCGTAAAATTGCACTTTTACCTAAAAATAGCAACTTTGCTAAGTCATTGTAGCTTTTGTCCGTCGAGGTTTGGCTGGCTCATTACTTCCAGCTCTTCACGATTCGTTAGACATGTAAAAACTTCACTCCTTCGGGATCAATATTGGGGAGTGATTTAACTTCCAACAAGTCATACTAATAGAAATTGCGGACTCAAAACTCATATTGAACTCGTCAAAAACCAGTCAACCGAAAGTTTAGATCAGTATTTAAATCTACGAAAATATAAATGTTTATCTGAAATCGTCGAAAATCCATACGGTGGAGCGACTGAAAGGTTTCATTTTAATTAAAATTTTAATGAAAAGCTTTTATATGGATCGTATTTTACATTCGTAATGGTAATAATTTAGGTAACCTTTATGAAGCTCTAGACTGGAATAGAAGTCCCTTTATTGAAAAGGAGGTCAGAGGCGAGCATTCATACGGACAAAAAACAGAAAAATCTGTGGACAAATAAGTACTGGAGGTTGGACGATAAAAATTCTCCGTGGAGTGACACATATGATGATTACTTACTACTTACTTACTCCCCTGGCGCAGGGACCCAAAGTGGGTCTTGGCCTCCGACACAAGAGCACGCCATTCCTCTCTATTCTGCGCCCTTTCTCGCCAGTTCCGGGCTGCGAGTTCGCGCAAGTCCTCCTCCACTCTGTCACTCCATCGATATCTAGGTCGCCCAACAGGACGTCGTCCTATAGGTCGTCCCAGATACACCCTTTTGACACCCCGATCCTCCCCCATCCGTTCTATGTGACCGAGCCACCGGAGACGATGTGCTTTGAATTCTCCAATGATATTGGGCTCGGCCACAAGATCTTCAATTTCGGTGTTCTTTCGGACCCTCCATGTGCCATCCTCTTCCCTTGCTGGACCCAGTATTTTCCGGAGAACTTTTCTCTCTGCGGCCAGCAATTTGTTTTGTTCTTTTAGTGTTAGCGTCCAAGTTTCGCATCCATAAAGGAGAATCGGTTTTATTACCGTGTTATAAATACGGATTTTAGTATTTCTTCCCAGAAGCTTGGACGCCAGAACTGTTAATGATATGATGATTAAAGGACTTTATATTATTTTTCCTTTCACTTATTTCTACAGGAACGAATTATATGAAGAATTTAAAAAGATTTTATTACCATTGAGGGCATTATATAAAATCGCTCATATACTACTAGCAGCAGCCCATTTAGCTGAACTTACAATATCGCTTTCCGATATAAATGGAAACATTGGTCCGTGAGGTAAATCTTTACAGGGTTTAGAAAAATAATTGGATCGGTTGAAGAGAAGCAATTACATCCGCTGAGAGCAATTTCGATTTACTCAGCATCGGTTTGGATAAACTCCGCCTTGAATTGGATAACTCCTAGCTATTAATATCTTTTAAACGTTTTATAATCATTGAAAAATGTTGCAATTCGATTCGACGTGTATTTTTAATTGCTTGTGAGTGTGATATTGTTTCCAATAAAAATCGTTTATACATAAAATCATATCGTTTTAATTTAAAAATTATACAATGAAAAAATAAAAAATTGAAAAAATAGCGATTAATCGATAAATACGTGAATGATTTCAAAGCATTGAGCATTGTAGTTGAGAAACAAGTAGAACCCTCAAGGTTTGCCTGAAAATTAGGGTCCGGTAACTCGGTATTAACTGTGACTGCTATTGACTTCATGGTCACAGCTTGTGGAAACGGCTCTTGTTACTCATAATACTAAATATATAATACTCGGGAAATACTGGTTCAATTTGACAAAAAAAATCGATTTCATCTGATTAAATGTCTTCACTGAATAACAATTTCCAAATTTTTCCTTCATAAAATATTTTATGTAAAGAAAATTTTTCCCGCAATAAGTTTGGCTAGATACCCAGAAATAATTTACCCAGAAAAATCAATATTAATTGTGGTTTATTACCTCTTACTGACTGATCATCGGTAAAAACTTAACATTAATCTATCCAGAAAAAATGCGTAACTATCTAACAAAAGAAATACTACTAATACAAATGGTAAAACTTAAATGGATTTTTGTTTGCTACATTGATAACAGACCTTTTAAAATCTGTTGTTATATCCATGCTTACGAGCACACTAAGGATATAAATTGTATTTGAAGCTTTACAGAAACTTAGGCATTAGCGGCTAACTTTTCTCTCGTAACGCACATGGCCGAGTCGCCACTAATGGAAGACTGCTAACTTTACACGAAACAAAAACTGCTAAACCGATCTCCGTGCAGGAACTTTTGCGGGGAATAATCCTTACATTAATCTAGTACCTACATTACTAGGGTGCTTAGTTTGAGGATATCAATAGAATATGATAGATTTGATATTCTTACGAGCTTATGACGATTACTAGCTATTTTTTTTATCTATCGCATTTTAATACTGGCTACCCTTTTATATCATTTTTAAATTTGATGCAATAAAAAAAAGAAGGAAACCTATCTA
This sequence comes from Phoebis sennae, assembly GCA_001586405.1. Taxonomy (NCBI): domain Eukaryota; kingdom Metazoa; phylum Arthropoda; class Insecta; order Lepidoptera; family Pieridae; genus Phoebis; species Phoebis sennae. The sequence continues at coordinate 12,167 of LQNK01002567.1, read as the reverse complement.
TTAATTATAATATATATTTTTTTAATATTACTGGCGTTCGATTTGTGCCACATTATTTTTATATGATCTATTTTTAAATTCGGTTAAATTTACCTCGAGACTCCTTTTTTCACTCGGATTTTTCCGACAGTTTCGAATTATGCCCTGAGAGCCTTATTGAAAAAAACGCCCACTATACATATTTTCTTTTTCATTAATAAAATGTGTGTGTGAGTGCACAAAAATTAAATAAAAAAAGTAAAAAAAAATACAAAAGTACTAGGACTTCATATGTGTCAGGGGATGTGTTTGTGGGGTTACGCGACATTCACGACCAATATTAGCTTGCCAGCGTTGGGTTGGCGACGAGGGCGGAATAAGAATGCCAGCTAGTAGAGTCAACTTAATTTCAATGATGTCATGTTTGAGAATAAGGAAGTGCTGCTTACATTCTATAATATGAGCATTAAAGATGAGAAAAAATTTTTTTTGTAAACCCTTTCTTACTAGTATACTTATTACTTTCTAATTATAAGTAAAAACGACTTCTTTAAGTACACACACAACATTTATTATTTATTTTTAAGAGAGCAATAAACTGCACAAAACATTCACCGTTTATTAATCATTCGTATTAGCATTGATAAATATTTCATAACGAAATCTGCACTACATTATTTAAATAAGCATGCAAATTTCTCGTACAAATTGAGACAGAAGTACTTACAAGCTAGTTCCACCTTCAATCTGTTCTTTTGCACACTATTACAGGCTCCCATAAATTCAATGTACACAATGTTCTAATCATGTTACAGTCATTAGAAATGGTAATCCCTACTCCTGATTCGTAACTTCATTAGTAACTTCTGGCGTTAGTTACCTTGTCAACGTGAATAACAATTTAAATACACCATACTAATTGAATCAGTATTTACGTATTTGTTAATATCTTAATAATAATAATCGTTTACTGCAAAAATTACACTTATATTTATCACAGTACAGACAATTTGAAGTGATTAGACTAATCAAAAAAGGAGTGTACATCTATCTTCAACCGTTTGGCGTGGCTTTTCTTCAGTAGCATACAATGTTATATAGCCTATGTCAGTGAAGATGCTAAATTCTAATGGGGAAAGAATTTTTGAAATCGGCCCATTTACTTTTTGTGAAAACTTTACAAACACACACACACAAAAGCACAAATGTTTCCTTTATATAATATTAGTATAGTCAGAGGGATAATAATTATTATTGGTATGTATCCACAATTATTGTTTTTAATACATTTTAGGCAAATATTAGTGGTGAAAAGGGTATACGTACCGTTTGACCTACAGTCGTCACTCTAATAATAAATACACTACCACGGACAATACCTTTTTTCTGAAGTCGTTGCTAAAAAAGTATTGTCGCCTGTACATTCTTTAAATTTATTATCATCCAGAAAAATGTCATCATAATAATAGCTTTCATTTTAATACAATTTATTGTTGTTGGCTTTACTCGCGCTTTTAATTTCGATAAAATGTCTGTTATGCTGAAAATGAAAATGGATTATGTATCAAATTAATTTGGACGCAAAAAACAATGGCATTATTTCTCTGTTTCAATCATTTTTATGTCTGTAATGTATGTAGCCATTAAAGAGTTTCCTATATAATTACATTTATCAAATACTTTCATTCTGTTTTACATTATATTGAAACCTTAATAAATTATATAAAAGGTTTATAAATGCTGTAATGTTAACTACAATAAATAACGAAAAACATTTTATTTTATTTCGTACGTTTAAAAATGGCTGCCCCTATAGCAAACTACAATAAATATTTGTTTTCGACGGTCTAACTTCTGCCCCTCACTGGAATCGAACTTTCTAGACAGCTCTCAATTCTATGTTGCACACTATTGCCTTTTATTAAACTTTTTCTATACAATAAAATTTTTATCTTTGGACTTAAGTTTAGCTACGATGGCAGGATATGAAAAATGGCTATTTTTGACTAATTCAACTCTTTTATGTAATTTGAGAATTAATCTTCTTTCTATATATTATACAGGAAAAAAAATTCAAATGGGCGATCAGGGTCAAATCCTGTACTATGAGAAATTTAAATGAATGTCACCATCAATCGTATTTCCTCCGTTTTTATAGGTTCTATATCAGTTTCTAAATACTGCCCAAGTAATTAATTACTATCACATAAAATAATGTAACATTAACCTAAACCTCGAAAATATTTCACCTACTAAACCATGTTAGAAAAAACGCTGAAATTTAAACGGATGAAAACCATTACAGAGGCACCATCCATCACGCGGCCTCCTCAATTGACATAAACGTCAACACTTAACCTCATGAAGGAACTGCGACCTACATGCGCCCTAAATCAATATGATACTTGTGTTTTATAGAGGGATATAAGATGGAAGGAAACGTTAAAAGCCGATAAACGATTAATGATCCCAAACATTTATAGTCATTGACTTTATATCGGTAAAATACTAAAATCATTGTTAATATTTAATATTCAATCATATTTTTGAACAATTTAAAATAAATGAACAGGCATATCACGTGTAACCAGCTGTAGAAGTCGAAAAATCGTATTTATTTCAACATGTATGCCAACCCTAAAGAGAGATTTCGGGTCAGTTCATCAGTAGTCAGGCATCCTTGAATGCCCTCTAAACGTTATGACACCTGTCAATGTGAACAATCATAATAGTTAACTGTATATAGTATATGAAAATGTCTATTACATACATGTCAATCCACATTAAATGGAGCGAGGTCAAAACGTGCTGTCTTCACCTGTCAATTATAAGGACTCTTTGCCATTAAAAAAATGGAGTGAGGCTGTGTCATAGACACGGCCGTATGTTGTAGGTACGCGAATACATAGGATAGACAAAAGTATAAACAATTTACGGTGCTGCCTGAGACGGTGACACATTGAGCACGGTGCCTCAAAGTACAAATGTAATTTTGGATAAAGTCGATAGTCGTTATCATTAGGTTTTTTGGATTGTCTCCGTATGACAACAATTCTTTTCGGTAAGCAGGTACCCAGAAGCCTTTATTCCCATCCCGTTCCTCTCCTGTCCTATTCTACTCCTCTTCCAACTTCCTATCATTATCCTATATTAAACCTCTTCTTATCATCAAGGCATCTGCGAGACTTCATGTTGCAGATGTTAATGCACTTAACATCAGGTGAAGAGCATGCCCCGCTTGCCTGCTATAACAAAAAAAACGTCAAAATTGTCCTCAGATGCTTTTGGAACTTTGTAAGCTCTCGACAAATATCAAGCCTTTAAAAACTTTATCTCACCATGTAAATCTACCCTAAAGGAAGATTTACGAGCTCGCCCTGCCCCCACGTACGCCCGTCAAACGTGATGACTCCTGTCAATCCGAAAATTGTCTTCAGATGCTTTTGGACCTTTTTTGTATTATCATGTAGAATGCTTAGCGAAGCATGTCCAGTTCAATTAAAAAGAGGTATAATACATTATTTTTACTTTATTGAGTATCCTAGTATTCACGTTAGTATTCTAGCGATAAGACGTAAAAAAGTTTATAAGTTTGGGAGTAAAAGGTTAAAGGTATCTTCACTAGCTCACTGGACCGTTTATAATGTTTTACACGCAGAATGATATTTAATTCTAAAAGTCAAATATATACCTATTTCATTTACAAGAAGGCTGATATATTATACCATGATGTCATTACTTGCTCACATGAATACAAATGAAACCGCGCGATGCTATCTGCATTAGACGCTCACCACGATTCTTGCTTACGAAACTCTTTTGCCCCCACACTCTCTCCCTTGACAAAGTTAAAATTAAATCGCAATTTGCATTACAAATAATAACAATTTCAAATTTGAAAACACAATACGACAACATAAACAAGGAAACGTATTCAAACTGTAGTCAAAAATTAAAAACAAACAATATACAGTCTTATACAAACCGAGAGCGGACCAGAAGAGAAAAGACTAACTTCACCATTCATTTACAAAGTAAACCCCAAGTTGAACCCTCGAAACTCATTAAAAGTAAATCCGGGTGCATTTTCTAAAGACGTTGAATTAAAGCTTCTTTAAAGAAATTTTCTTAAAACTGGAGGCGGTGCGCCTCATTTGCCACTATTGAAGCATTGCTCCATAGTTCAATGCAACCTTCCGCTCAAATAAAGCTAAGAAAGTCCGGGATTTAAAATATTTTCATTTTTTATTGTCTATGCTTAGCATATTACGCTCTTGCGTCTGAATAAACGTATAATAAGATTATACTCAAGTTATATTTCATTTATTCTAGAATTTACTGCCAAGAATTCTTCAGAGCATCTTTTAAAATAAATTCTCCAATTATATTTTCTTTACGACGTTTGCTAATTAGGAGGTATTATTTGAATTGTTGTTCTCACTTGAAAAGTGAAGCGTTTTTATTTTTATTTTTGTACCAGATAGAAGAAGAAGAAGTTATACAGTGATAAAATTTTACTTTTATAATCAATCAATACATCTATGTTTTTAAGTGTGGATTTTCTTTCCAAAAATAATACAAAACATCATAACACAAAGTATTTAGAATCGAATAATCTCCTCCCATGCAATTACTCGGCTCTCAACACAATTACGATTTTGAATAATTTACGAAACACTAGTGCAGCAATACTACGATAGAACAAGGGAAGGGCTCCGAGCTCCCTGTTTATTTAATAACGTTGTGCCGTTCCGATAACAGACTATTGTATAGAATCTACGAAGACGAGTTCTATTGCCAGCCTAGAACCTCATTCGGGCTTATATTGTTATATCTACGGTGCCAACTCGTTTTATCATCAAAATCCAAATTGGATTTCGGCGGAAATTATGTCAGCGAAATGGCAGTTACTAGTTATTCATATTTGTAGTGTAAAGCTGCGATATCTGACATAATAATCGTAACAAGAGATTATTTATATTACTTTATAAGTCGTTTTTTGTACAAAGCTGTCAATTTATTGAATACAATTTGTATGTAATAGTTATGATTACAATTATTCTAATATGGTTAGCCCGGTTAATTTACAAAATTGTTTGAAATAAGATCTAAGTTATAAAATTATTTTATAAATTTAATATTCGTCACTAATTTACAAAGTGTTTTCATTTTGGTCGGTTACAGTTACGTTCGTCTATATCGTCTGAATTCACCTAATTGAAATTTTCATCTCTTTATTGTTTTAAGTTAAATAACAGCAACATTATTTGTCTTTCACCTTATGAACATGTTATAATTTCAACTTCTGTTTAAGTCTTAAATATTTCAGAGGTAGTATAAAAATAAATCTTATATTTAAGGCTAATACCAGATACAGAGCTGCCATTTTTCTCAAATCCGACTTGAAATTTCTTGAAGCACAAGACTTTTGCAGGTACAATGATTATGTGAAAATACATCTAAGAATGAAACATCTCCCTTAAATATTTCTGAACGTCTCCACGCTCAGCGTAGCAGAAAATGGCCATCTTCAAAATTAATGGATATTTTATTGCATTCGACGTTAAATTGTGTGTGAACGCGATCAAGAATCTTTTAAAGGTTTCTTTTGCGTGTTAATTTTATTTCATTCATAAGTGATTTTGATTACTGGGGTATGAGAAATTTTTAAAGAATTGGCTTAGTGCAGTGTATATCAACTAATTACAATGTTAACCGATTGAATTATAAGCACATGACTAAAATTTTTCTTGGAGTGAAAATTTTTCTAGGCGCAATTAAATATATTTTGAAATGGAAACAAAAACCAAACAGCTGTCAAACTTTGACCATAAGGTACATTAGTATAACTTTGTGACATTTTAGTTACAACTACACTCGAATTCCCTGTTTTATTTCATAACAATTACATTTTCCGCAAAAGTGTTTTAACAGTGAAAATAAAATTTACAATTCTAGAAACTTAAATTGGCCCGTTTCTCCGCAGACTAAAAGAGTAATGAAAAGAAAATTTCGCATTTCAGGACACATAGATTATTCTTAGTGGCCTCTTTTGTCCAAAATGTATGTGAAATTCTGACTACAAATTTTATAGTACCTACCGTTCTATTCCCGGTTATTTTATTCTCGATTTATTTTCTACTAATAATTTATTCGGTCGTTTTTGGTAAGATAATATTTTCACAAAAGGAAAAGAATAAAAATGTATAATAGAATTAATGTAATTTATTCCTTTATACATCCCGACAGACATAAACTTCTATATTGTAATTTTATACACAACTAGCTGTACCCCGCGGTTTCCCCCGTGTATATAGCTTGTTACCATAGGATTTCCGGCATTGATCATTAGCCTACGTCATAAAATCTATCTTCATGCCAAATTTCAGCCCGATCCGTGCAATGATTTGGGCTGTGCGTTGATTAGTTCACTATGTCAGTCAGTCAGTTACATAATATATTTAGAAGATTTTTGAGCTCTTTGAGCTCTTTGGTTACAATTTTAAAAGGATTCTTTTTTTATCATGTTGCTAATCATCGCCCGAGAAAGACAAAACATTTATTTAAAACTAGCCGCTCTTTTATCAGGGGAACAATAGCAATATCAGTAGGCAGATAGTCTGAAATTGCGTCATTTCAAAGGATTCATTACTGGAGCCACAATGATTGTCTCCATCAATATAGTTCACACTATCTACAGTCAAATAACAAACAAGAACCCTTGAAAGGGTTCGGCGTTTTCTTCAAGTGGAAATAAAACAAAATGGGTTTTGTATTGATCGGAATACGTGCAGCTTATGTTCGGAAGATAATCACTTCTATAATATATTCTATTCTATGATATACCTATTATACGATTTACATTTGTCAACATTAATATGCCACGTATCTACTTGTAATAATAATGCTCATGAGATACGGTTCCTCTAGACTTCCTTTAGTATATTTTGAAAAATTCCCATTAAAAAATTCACCTCATAAGTACAATATTTTTTTAAATCAAACCTTGTTTAATTTAATAATATAATATAATGCCTCCTCGAATGATATGGGTCATAGTGGCCAATCTCAACAGAGATCAGCCAGATACGCAGGAGATATTATATTGCACAAGTATGTGCGCAAACACAGGTGCACTCTCTATTCCTTCAGTCTCATAATCCGATGGGACGGCAGACCGACACGACCGAAGAGAGATCAGGTGCAGGAGGGACGGTTTTACGTGCTCTCCGAGGCACAGGGGCGTTCCAACACCGCCAACTTCTATACGTAGGGCTAACAAAAGGTATTGAGACATTTTTCTTTAAATCTCAATATCAAATTATTTGATCTACAAAGCATAACAATCTGTTCTCACTTATGTCCGTAATGAGATCAAAATATGATACAATTGCAGTTGAGGTCAGTTTATTGTGATTTGCAAACCGTTAGGAAGGAATTGTTGCTTATCGCTTCCTAATTGGAAAATATGTTCACCAGGCTTAGTAGTTTATAACCGTATTAGCTTGTATGAACACTGATTAAAACTAAGTAGGTCAATTTTTTACACAATACACCATTAGGTTTAAGGGAACTTTATTATTTCTCCAAGATTATTTGACAATTATCACTTATGAGAAATACTTTATTATTAGAAATACTTTACTATTAGACTATGTTAAACAATAATTTTCGTTGTTCCGAAACACACAGAACAGACGCGGGTACTAAGAAAAAACTTAGTTACTACGTTCGCTGACAACTCGGGCATTTAGGCCACCGATACATGAATTTATTAAATAAGTTCACATATATGCTCACAGTTTAATACAAGAAGGGCCCTAGAGTGTTGTGAGGAACTTGCGATAATAAAGTTCTCGCTGGTTTTTCGGCGTTTATGGCGCGGGAGGCAAAAATGTGTAAACAGGGGTGCGGTCGTAAATTCTTTTGACATGGTAATCTGCCTGATGCATAAATCGACGATGTTTTCGACTGGTATGTAGATATGACTACTTTCATATAACACTGGAAATTTTAAAAAATAGTACCTACGCTATTCATATGCAATCAAATGTACTTTATTTTTCATCTACTATTAAAATTATAATGTTCTTTTAATTTTCGCTTATCACCATCTATGTACTTCCTTTAATTACGATAATTAAATAATAGTGATTCCCGGCATGCTGTAATTTTCTATGGATAGGTAAAAACCTATCAGACCTATGCTTACTAAAAAAAGTCTATACAATTAGCTATCCGTATTACATACAATTATAATTATGTCTACATACAAATATAGTATTATAATAATTTATACAAGCATAACTGCACCAAGCAAACACCCTCCGAAAACCTTAGTATTCAAAAGATTAGTATGTACATAGAAGCATAGTAAAAAAATATATACGTTACAATTTTATATTTTGTTATCTGTTATAAAGTATTTATATTAACTGTTTCAATTATACAGGTGTAGCGTAAAATGGATTATATGGTAGGTACCATCCCAGGTATCTGTAGGTACAGATAGAGGAAGTTATGACGGTTCTGAAAAATATATTAATACAAATATAATATTTTGGAGATATTCGACTTATCAAGTATTGTTTATGGATGTTATGGAATTGTGTGTGTTTTTAATATTATTAATGAATTATACATGGTAAACTTCAGTGTCCTAAATAAAACATTGTTTTTTCATATAGTATTTAATTTAATTACCTACTTAAACTAAATTTGATCAAGCTATTAGCAAGAAAATGCCTAAGCATTTTCTAGTATCTAAATACATTATGTGAATAAAAAATCTACGTACTTATAAGTAGGCGGTGCCTTACCTATTTCATAAAGAGACAATATTTTGACTTTTAAGCGATAAAAACTTTTTTAGTAAGTTTTTATAATAAGTCCTCAAAATTAGCGTGCTAGTAATATATTTAGTTAAGAGTTATTATTTAATATCATTGTCCTTGTTATATGAAGAGCACGACTTCACCTTTAAGATAAACGCCATCTGTGTCCCATTACAGGAAACGTTAGAATCTCCGTGAAGTATCTACTCGATAAAACAAATCCTAAATACTATACTTATAAAATAATACATCTACCTATTTCAAATAAGTGAAATCAAAATATAATATATGAATTAATAATATAATGACAAAAACGGTTAACGGTTTTTGTTCTTCTATATTTTATGTCAAAGTCAAAATAATCTGACTCACGATCAAACCAAAGACAAAATTTATTAAAATTAATTTTTAATTTTATTTATATAAATTGATGAGCTTGACATCTGCAAAAGCGGCCAGTGAACTATTCCTGATTTTTAATGGTACAGCCACACTGTTAAAAATTATTATTATTATTTATAAAATAATTATAACTTAATTATTATTATTTTTAATTTAATTGTTTATTTTAATATCATAACATCACATATTTACTAGTGTATTTAATAGTGAAACTATAAATAAAATGCAATTTAATAGGTACTTGTTGAATAAAAAATCCTTTATAACGGATTTCAAAGAGATTAAGCTTTATTTTACGCAGTGCAGGGAGCAAAAAAATGCTAACTATGTACTGTCTTAGTATTGTTATAATATTTATAATAGTAAAATTATATTTAAGCAGATTTTTTTATCTGTAGTCAACAAAGATATTCTTTAACTATAGTCTATGGACAAACGATTTGCTTGTCATCACTGCCGAATACAGTGATTCGGGTTTTTTGAAAACACAAAGTTAAAAAGTACATGATAATTTGAATTTATTGTATTGAATAACATATACTAGAATTAAAAGACAATCATGAGTTCCATAGGAACAGGCGTAAGTACTTATAATACATTTTAAATACATAATTAAAGTGAGTTAAAAAATTGGTTTACATGTATTCTTTTCTTGCAAATATCTAAAGGTAAATGTGCTATTAACTATAATAGAAACATCCAAGTATGCTCAAAGATACGTTTTTGAAATGATATCCATATTTAATAACAAATCTCTATAAAAGAGGTTATCTCTTTCAAAAGTTGCTCGTTCATGTACACCTCTCTGATTTCAGTATGATCTTTCGGCTTCACAATTTTCACCAGACGGCCGGGTTTTTCAAGTGGAATATGCTGCAAAAGCTGTAGAAAATTCAGGAACAGTAATTGGTTTAAGAGGAAAGGATGGAGTAGTGTTTGCCGTCGAAAAATTAGTTACATCAAAACTGTATGAACCTGGCGCAAATAAAAGAATATTTCACGTTGATCAACATGTCGGCATGGTAAGTAAACAATATTATAATTTCAAGGTACCTACTACTACTTACAGAATAATGCATACAGCATATTTTAGTGTTGTTGCTCACTGTTCATATTTACCCCGTATGACGACGTTATAAAATACGTGTGTCGGCACTCCATTTCTAACCGTGGGTGTTGTAAGAGGGACAATGTTTTTTATGTAAGATAGGCAGATGTTTGACTACAATCACACCTGGTGTTAAGTGGTGATGCGGTCCAGTTGGCATGTCTGTCTAGAAGGAGCCTATTCACTCTTGATTGATACTTCATTCTTAAACCAAAAATCAGACAAAAATTCCTAGTTTGTCAAATTAAAACCATACTTATTTGAATTTTAATGAAGAATATGTTTCCTAGAGTAAGAAATTGTTTAGCATCAGCGAATTCACCCTTAGCAAGACCTTGATTAAATTATTAATAGAAGACTAAAATAAATCTCTGTATTGGTTTCCAGGCAGTTTCCGGACTCATCTCTGATGCTAGGCAGATAGTAGAAACTGCAAGGTCTGAGGCCTCAAACTACCGATCTCAGTATGGCATCCCCGTCCCATTGAAATACTTAAATGAGCGTGTGTCAATGTACATGCATGCTTATACATTGTACAGTGCTGTGAGGCCATATGGGTGTGCCGCGATCATGGGCTCCTGGTCTGAACATGACGGACCACAGATGTACATGTTGGAGCCAAGTGGTGTTTCTTTTGTAAGTATTTATGATACTCTGTAGTTAGAGTATCTACTCTACTATACTAGAGTATCTACTGAACTAATCATATCTAAAAGTTAGTACACATGAGTTAAGACATTAAACTCATTAAAAGTAAATCCAATTTAAAACTCAGCTTCAATTTACATTTTTAGGAATTTATGTAGACATTTGACAAAGTATTGAAAAAAAATTTATGAAAATCAAAAAAATATTGGCTGTAAAATTAAATTACATACTACTATAGTAGTTAATTAATATATTTCTCTCCCATGTAACTGTTTCTTAATGTATATTTTCTGCTTTATAACATTGTTGCATGCATAAAATGATGAGTATATTTTATATTTTCTAACTTCTTGAACTAACTTAGAACTCTTGTTCATAACAACTCATTTTTATCCATTTGTAAATTCCCTTTGATGATTGGTCCTTAATGTATATTTGTACTAAATGATACTTATTAATGAGCACTAAGTACTATCACATAATAGATAGGTACATAAATCAAACTATGCAAAGCATAATTTAACAATATTCTCTCTCTTATCTAAACAGCCCTATTGCAAATGTCATCCATGTAAGAGTCTGTCAATTCCAAAATATATATATATTTTTTGTTCTTTTTTATTTATACTTCGTTTTTTCCTATATTTGCAAAAATTTAATATATAACTAGATACAAGTGCCACAAGTATAGCTTTTTGTGCATAACTGACTGATTACAAAAACTTCAAATACTGGATTGACTGTAGTGGTAATATTCTGTATAAATTCAGAAAAATAAAGTGCCTCGTAAGTTTTTAGCTTACCTCATACACCTCCCTTTTGAAATGGTACTAGCTCTCAGAATGTTATAATATTGCCTGTTACTTTTCAGTCATACTATGGATGTGCAGTAGGCAAGGCAAAACAAGCAGCCAAGACTGAAATTGAAAAGCTCAAACTTGCTGATCTTCCAGTCAAGGATCTGGTGAAGGAAGCTGCCAGAATGTAAGATATTTCTAACTATTAATGGTTTATGTTAATATATTTACAAAACATGTCATCTTCATAACAAAGATGACAATTGTGTTTAAAATATTTGAACATTGTAAACACTTCACTTATTACAAGAAAAAATTCAAAATTGTTTACTGCTTTTAACTTTATGGGACTCTGAGTCTGGGCTTATGACAAAGAGGATTTTTTGAATTTTATTACTG
>LQNK01002562.1:96276-122625 GCA_001586405.1 Phoebis sennae | reverse complement strand
CCTCATATCATTATGTAGCGTACATATCGCGTTGGATTGACGAAAATTCAAAAAAAAAAAATAATAAAATACTACTTAAAGGACTTTAAACGCGGTTTATCCCATCTTCTTAGAAATAAGTGAAGGTAGACACAAAATTTTTGAATCACTTCTTGTAGAGTGTTTGAAACGTCGGGTTAATAAAGATGTAAAATAATGTATAATAATCCACGTTTCAAATCCATTAAAATATATTTTTTTTAATTTGGAAAGTACTTGCGTTAAAACAAACACTAGAGAATAGTCTTGAAAAATGTAAACAGGTATGTTTTTGTTTAAACTTTTCCTGTGTTGCGTACATTTATTTCATTGGCACAACATTAAAGCAATTTTTTCTGCATATGATATAAAGATGCCTGTAAAACCGCAAGTTTGAGTGTCCTTCTTTTAAAGACACGAAAGGAACGACGAAATTTCTACGGGCATAATCCCGTAAGCAAATACGGATGCACTCTATTCCTCGAAGTCCGGTGCAGCGGTAATTTGAGCCTTCCGGAGAGATCAGACATAACCTGAGCATGGCTTTTCTAGACACGAGGATAATATCACATTTATATTCTTCATACTTTATATGCTACTTATGACTTATTTATGGTGACTGCCTCGTTGGTCTAGTGGTAGGTATAGAATTAATCTGAATTATAGCTGTATTAATGGGAAATTGACTGCCTTGTTGTTTTTGAATCGTTGGTCTGGTGGTTACATCTTTGAATGCAGATCGAAGGGTCTCGGCTTCGTATCCTCAAAAAAATGTTATTGGGATTTTTCTAACTAAAAATCTCAGTAAGAGTCCTTAGTCTAGAAGTTGGCGGTGTTGGGACGCCTCCGTGCCTCGGAGAGCACGGAAAGCTGTCGGTCTTGCGCCTGATCTCTCTCCGGTCGTATCAAAAATCAACAAGCCAGTCAATTTCCAATTATTATAGCTATAATTCGGATTAATTCTATACCCACGAAAGTGATTAACATTTTATCTAACTAACACCTAAATATAACGATAACATAATATTTAGATTGTGCACAAAATGACCAAACACCGCGGTTAGTTAAATTCGCAATTGCCATTAATTGTGATAGGCTCGTGTTGTAAAGAGACACGATGTGGTTTACCCGCAACTAAAACACGCTATGACGGACATGTTTTTTATTTATCTATAGTAATATTATAAAGCTGAAGAGTTTGTTTGTTTGTACGCGTTAATATCAGGAACTAGTGGTTCGATTCGAAAAAAATTTTAGTGTTAGATATCCCATTTATCGAGGAAGGTTATAGGCTATAAAACATCCCGATATTCCCACGGGAGTGAAGCCCTGGGTGCAACTAGTGAAATATAATTTATCAATTCGACCGTATTTTTTTATGTATTATCGCATGACTTCCATTTTTAGACCGATTTGGAAAGTTATTTTTGAATTGGAAAGAGTAGAGTGTCAGTGTGGTCCCATAGAAATTTGGTTCACTTTACATAACACTAAAATAGTATTCTTGCATATCATAATACAAAGTCTAATTTATTTACACTAAATTTAGAATTTATTCAAAATTAATGACATGGGTTTTAATTCGCCATGCAAAGCTTGTTGTGACGAACATAATATAATTTGAGCTAAAGTTGTGTCTTTTGTACCCATAGCATTTTGGAATTTGTCATTTTTTTATTATTGTATTAAGATATGTGTATTTTACACAGACTGTAATAACCTTCTAATACACTAACCCAAAATTCATATAATAATTTGCACGAAATTATTTTACATACTGGGCTTAGTTAATTTCGCTATTGCCATTAATTGGAAAGGCCAGCATTATAAAGAGACACGACGTGTTTCAGCTGCAATCATTTTAGCTGCGACAAAAGCTTGTTGTGGCGAACATAATATAATTTTAGTTAAAGTTGTGTCTTTTGTGCCCATAGCTAGCATTTTGGGGTTAATATTAATAGTGTTTTATTATTCGCCAATTCGCAATGTTCAAAGATTAATTTTTAAACAAAAATAGTACTACTACTTGTCAGGAAAAAATATTTTCCGAACTTAAAAATAAATATAATATAGTATAAATTTTTGTTTTTGGAATTTTTCATTGTTTTATTATTGTATTAAGATATGTGTATTTTATACAGACTGTAATAACCTTCTAATACACTCACCCAAAATTCATATAATAATTTGCACGAAATTATTTTACCATACATACTGGGCTTAGTTAAATTCGCCATTGCCATTAATTGGAAAGGCCAGCGTTATAAAGAGACACGATGCGGTTAAGCTGCACTCATTTTGGCTGCGACAAAAGCACGTTGTGGCGAACATAATATAATTTTAGTTAAAGCTGGGTCTTTTGTGCCGCGGTAAGCGATTTCGGGTTTATATTAGTGTTTTGTACTGCGGCTAAATTTTTAGGCAAAAGTTTTCAGTGAATATTTAAAAAAAATATTGTTTTTTGAAATATTGAACATATTTGAGATGTAAAATGTATGTACGAATTACAATTCGTACATACATTTTATAGTATATACAACTATATACATATAGTTTTATAAATGTAGTAGCGACGTACTGTGGTTTTAACCACGTACCTTCTGAGTTTTAATTTTTCCTTTAGTGTGGACTGCTAATAAAATTTGCTATTCCCATCCAAAGGTTGTCTGGTAGAGGTTGCTCTACATCTAGGCAATAAGTATAGTCGTCTCTGAAGAGACTAAATATATCGGAACAGCAGAATTCAGAAAGGCGATCGCCTATATGTCCATTAAGAAATCGATCAACGAAATGGCTGTTATTTATATCCTCCCATTTTCAAAATAAGGAAAACAGGAACTCGCCAACAATGACGCACGCTTAATCGTTCACCCTTGAGAGTGGTTGTGGTCAAGGTAAGGACTCCTATATATTGTTAGGAATTATTTCGACATCACGTTAGAAACCTCAAAAATAACAGTATTTCCCCACTATTTAATGCATATATATCTTTTTCTTGAATTGCTCTAGCTATTGAAAAAAACCGCATCGAAATTCGTTGCGTAGTTTTACAGATAATGTAGAGATGATACACATCACTTGCACGTACATGTTTATTATCCGACGTTTCGTAATAGTAAGAGAGGAATACAACACTTACAACCTATATTATAATAGTCCATGACACACCATTTAAGACAATATCATAAACAACAGATATATGGCGCTAGTCTTACTTTATGACAATTTTCAATAATAATTAATAACAATATTACATACTAAGCAAAGTTTAATTCTTTAATCATTCAAAAATAAACACATAATAATATTCTATAATCAATTATATAGTTGGCACCACTATACTATATTATCACGACATTGACATTTCAGTAACTGTAAACAAATGTTACTAACAATATCTTTGCCGTGGTTTTTGTCCTTCCTTAGGTTACCCCTGTCTTACTATGCATCTTCACTTTAAAGGTTTTGCACCTAAAAGTATTTAACACCCGTTTCTCAAACAATACTTGTGTAAGTAAAGTAGTACTACTAAGCGACGTTTACCCGTGTGACGACGGGTTAAAATACATGTGTCGCCACCCCATTTCTAGCCGTGGGTGTCGTAAGAGTCGACAGAAGGTAATTCTGCTATATAGCATGTTCAGCAATAAAAGACGGAGAGCCGAGCATTGCATGATTGGTGCCCAGAGGCCTCTATTCCCATCCCATTCCTCTCCCATCCTGTTGTACTTCTCTCCCAATTTCCCATCATTACACCTCTCCTTATCTCCTCCCCTTCCTTGGATCCAGCAAAGCATCTGCCATATTATCATGTCGCAGATGTTCATGGGCTGCGGTCAGTCACTTAACATCAGGTGAACCGCATGTTCCGCTTGCCTGCTATACCATAATAAAAGGAAAACGCGGGTAGTACTAAACATAGCATATTGCGCTCGAGAGTTCCGCGCATTGCAAGCGCGCGAATGTATGTTACTCTTGTATAGAATAGAATAGCAAATATTTTTATTCATGTAAACTTTTTACAAAGTACTTATGAATAGTCATTTTTTTTAATTTACCACCGGTTCGGAAAGTCGATTCTATCGAGAAGATACCGGCAAGAAACTCGATAGTTACTCTTTTCAACAGCCACTTTGATTACATCGTTATTAAAGAATGCATATCCATACTAAACAACTATCCCGTATTGATCTGGGAACTGATATATTTAACGGATTCTTGTCTTCTATATATTCGTTAATGTCATAGTATGCTTTTTGAATTAAAGCATTTTTTAATAAAGTTTTAAATTTTGACTATGCATAGTATCTCGACTAAGCACGGCTACAAGGCTTCTAGAATTCGCAGTTGCGTCTAATATTTTTACATTGAATGTACAAAGAGCAGTCATGTTTCCAGAACTATGGTTCCGACAAATAATATTGACGTCAAAGTATTGCATCGTTCTTAACAGAATGCGAGAAAAGTGTGAGATATCATGTTCTATTTATTCAATTGTTTGCTTGAAAATAAAAGCAAGATAAGGTATGTAATTTTGTAAATTAACACATATGTGAATACTTCGGCTTTAACTAACTGTATTATGTTAGAACGTACGGTAATATACCGTGATTTGGCCACTGTAGCAATTATCCATAGTTAGATATACTAGCTTATTTTATAGCACGCAAGTTTGTAGGAAAATATACGTGCATTCTCTTATTATTTTCTTCTTTTTTGTTTTTTTTAATGTTAAAGCAGGCAAGCTGAGCATGCGGTTCATCTGATGTAAAGTGACTGACCGCAGCCTCCGCAGATGCTCCACCTGCCTACTATAACATAAAAGAATACAATTGGACCAACAAAACACTCTAGTAACACAGTACAATCTTGCCTTAGTTATTAACGTACTTAACGTGTAACGAATTACCTGTGAAAAACATAAAAAACACAAAAAGCCGATTATAGCCATAAATTATATTAGCCGTTCGGTCCACCCGTTACAATGTCGCCACTAAATAAATTATGGCTCTGAATTAAATATCCCGCCGTTCCCGGGTAAATAATTATTGTTTTTCATTTGAAGATATGTCGGGGAGAAATTGGCCTATTTTGTATTTTATCGGTTGGTTAATTGATGGAGTCTGTTATATTTTAAACTAGCCGTGCTCTGCGCTTTCACCCGCGTATATCTCCTGTCTCCAATTTCCGTGGGAGTTCCAGGATCAAAGCTATCCTATGTCCTATCTCAGATTTCAAACAATCTGTGTACAAAATGTGAAGAAGAGACAAAGTTACTTTCGCTTTTATAATGTTAAGTAAGGATAAGACAGTAAGGATGACTTTGACTTGCCATACTTTACTTGAAACTAGGGTTCGCTTTTTGTGGTGTATATGCACCTATATGAATATTCAAAATTTCACAGAATCCTATATAAGTAATAAACATGAAAGTTTGAATGTTTGCAGGCTAAACATCCAATCTTAATGTTCGGCTCCCACTGGTTCATTGCTGAGGATGTTATGCAGTAGAATTACCCTCTGTGACCTCTTAAGACACCCACGCGTAGAAATGGGGTGACGACACACCTATTCTAACCCGTCACAACATGGGGTAATAGTTGCAATCTTTGAAGTCTTGAAGTGTTGAGTTAAAATATTTGTTACTCACAAGTGCCAATTTCTCTATACAACTTGAATAGTAATTATAACCCCAGACACACTCGTCACGCAACAAACCCTCATTGAAAACTAAAAAGTTACAAAGAACTTTAGTTCTAAAAATTTAAGCCCCCTACAACATAAAAATCCTAACATAACTCTTACGCCTATACAATTAAAGGCGTTAATGGAATGCGGGCAATTAACAGGTAAGTACTGAAATATTTGTAGGAGGAATTAAAAGCAATTAAAATGGCACAGGAGACTGAATCCGAATTAAACGCAATACATGCTTGGAGCGTTGCAATTAATTTTATGCAGGTACGATTACATTCCGTAAATTGGTAACTGTATTTTAGTGATAGGGGAAATCGAGGGGTACGTATTTCGACGTAAGAGCTATAGTAGAGAGACCGATTGGTGCAGTGGTTCAACAATGGTCTATTGCGCCGGAGGGTGTGGGTTCGATCCCCACGAGCAGAAAATTATGATGTGATGAATGAATGTATATGTGTAATTTTCTACTGTCTGTTAATTTATCTGTATTATGTATGTATTTACAAAAAAAAAGTATGTTCAAGTATATAGTTTTGTTGTTATATCAGTTATCTTGTATCCATAGTACAAGCTTTGCTTAGTTTGGGGCTAGATGGCGTTGTGTTAAATGTCCAGGAATATTTATTGATGTATAAAAATCCTAGACACGCGAACGATGTCAAAAACGTCATTATGTCACAAGTGCACAATTCAATAATATACTTTTTAAGGATTTTAAACGCGGTTTAATAAACATTATTTTAAATCCTTTAAAAAGTATTTTATTTGATATGGTATGGTATACAAATCTATACATATAATAAAAGAGTAACCGAACCATTTCTGTACATTGAATATTTTTCAAAAAGAGTGATTGGCATGTAATATGT
Organism: Phoebis sennae; assembly: GCA_001586405.1. Lineage (NCBI taxonomy): Eukaryota > Metazoa > Arthropoda > Insecta > Lepidoptera > Pieridae > Phoebis > Phoebis sennae. The sequence continues at coordinate 116,041 of LQNK01002562.1, read as the reverse complement.
ATGTTCCACAGATACCAAAACCATGGTTAGAATTTTTTTTTTCTGTTTGTCTGTTTGTCTGTTTGTCTGTTTGTCTGTTTGTCTGTTTATCTGTTTGTCTGTTTGTCTGTTTATCTGTTTGTAGGTTCGTCAATCACGTAAGAACTACTGGGTAGATTTTGATAAAATTTCACATGCTGATAGACCGATATTAGGTTCAACTTATAGGCTACATTTTATTTGAAAAAAATATTTTAAGGGCGACTCGCCATACATGTAATCGGAGGGTAAAAAAATAAATTCGCTAATACATCATTAAATGATATATCATTGCATAGGTATTTGAAAATAAAATAGAGGTTTCTAAATGCGTTTTTTGCTAAAATAAATATTTTTTGAGATATACGCTTCTAAAGTTGTAAATGTGTCATACCACGTGACAATATGAGATTTTGGTTGGGTTGCGGACATGCCTTTTTATACTTTAACGTATATGTTAAGAGAATAAAAGGCATGTCTATAGGTTAAGACGATAAAAACGCTTAATGAATACTTAAAAACCTTCAAAAAATAACTAACTCTCCGCCCGCGGCTGCGTTCGCGTGGGCTAAAATTTTCTGTATTTTACTTGCGCGTACTGTCAGATTTTGGTCAAACCTATTTCTTTGGAAAATTATAAAAAAAACTTTGTTGTGCGCCTCTACAAAATACAGAAATTAGAAGCCCACGCGTGCGAAGCCGCGGGCGGAAAGCTAGTATATAATATATAAAGTACTCGCGTTAAAACACAAGAAAATACCAACTGCACAATTGTGCACTCATTTCAATTTCGCGTCTTTTTAACACTCATTTAAAAAGCCTAATAAGATTATTAAATTATGACATTACATTAAGATAAATAATAAAAATGGTATATCGTATTTACGTGAAGTAAAAACCTTGATTAGTTTTGTTATTTTATTTTTTGTCAATAAAAATGTATCTTAATTTGTACCTAAGTAGCACGTATATTCCCAAAGGGGTCAACTAAACGCTACAATTTCTATTAAAACTAAAATTACTTGCTTGCAGGCGATCTACAATTGCACTTCGTTGAATTCCGCTCGTCTTGGCCAGGATGCGTCCGGGAGCTGTTGGGAGATAATAAATAGTACAATAAACAAGATTAACGACGCATAAGGAGGCACGTTTCATGGACAGGATATAAATGCACATGCTGGGCGTTGCTTACACCGTAGTGTAACGTACACGAATAAAAGGTAATGTAGTACCCAAAAATTTCGACGTAAAGTCATTATCGAGAAGAGCTCGGTTGCTTACACCGTAGCGTAATATTGGATACATGAATAGAAACTGAATAATATGCGGACAAGGGATGAATGAATGACAAAACGGTTGTTAATAAACTGCCTTTAATATCATCAGCGTGGTTTAATAAACATTATTTAAAAACCTTTCAAATGTATTTTATTTGATATGGAAAAGACTCGCGTTTAAATAAACACAAGAAAATACTAACTGCACAATTGTGCACTCATTTCAATTTCACGTCTTCTTAGCACACTCGTTTAAAATGCCTAATAAGATTCTTTTTATGACATTACGTTAAGTTAAATAAGGAATATCGTATTTACGTTAAGTAAAAACCTTGACTAGTTTTGTTGTTTTATTTTTGCTAAAAAAAAATTGTACCTTAATTTGTACCTAAGTAGCACGTATATTCCCAAAGGGGTCAACCAAACGCTACAATTTCTATTAAAACTAAAATTACTTGCTTGCAGGCGATTTACAATTGCACTTCGTTCAATTTCGCTCGTCTTGGCCAGGATGCGTCCGGGAGCTGTTGGGAGATAATAAATAGTACAATAAACAAGATTAACCACGCATAAGGAGGCACGTTTCATGGACAGGATATAAATGCACATGCTGGGCGTTGCTTACACCGTAGTGTAACCTACACGAATGAAAACTAATGTACCGAAAATATTCGACATAAAGTTATAAGGAGGCACGTTTCATGGACAGGATATAAATGCACATGCTGGGCGTTGCTTACACCGTAGCGTAACGTACACGAATAAAAACTAATGTAGCCAAAATATTCGACGTAAAGTCATAAGGAGGCACGTTTCATGGACAGGATATAAATGCACATGCTGGGTGTTGCTTACACCGTAGTGTAACGTATACGAATAACCACTAATGTAGTTCCCAAAATATTCGACATAAAGTCATTTAGTATAATTTTTTGTTTGTTTGAACGCGAGTACTTTCCATTTTAAATAAAATACTTTTTAAAATAAAGTCATTTTTAAAAAGTGCTTCGTGGCTTTAAAATTCCTTCGTAGAATTTTATATAAATATGAATAGGATAATAACTTTTCGTCAAAAATAGAATATACTTGCTCAATCTAAAAAGTAGAAAATAACTTTTATTTTGTCTATGTCTATGGAAAAACAAAAGAAATAATTTGACCAGTACAAATACTTGTGTATGTATGTGTGAAATGTATGGTAGTGTGTGTAATGTTTTATTTATTGATTTAATGTATTTATTATTATTGAAAAAAATTGCCGTTCTGAATTTCTCCTACACGTAAGCTATAAGTATGCCAAATTTTATACTCCTACGTCCGTGCAATTTTCGTTAAAAGGGGTCCAAAGTTTTTGCATCACGTATTAATATATAGATAATTCCATTCTTTGTTCGCTTCGGCAGGCAGTCTATAGTGCGAAGCGCATGGTGTAGCGTAGTCGGGTTCAGTTCAAATATTTATTTAATTAATTCCATTCTTTGTTCGCTTCGGTGTAATAGTCAGCCCTATAGTGTAAATTGCATGTATAGACAGGTTTAGTTCCAATATTTATTAAGAATAATTCCATTCCTTGTTCGCTTCGGTGTAATAGTCAGCCCTATAGTGCGAAGCGCATGGTGTAGCATGAACTGCTTTAATTCTAATATATATTTATTACAAAGAATTCCATTGTTTTTTCGCTTCGGTGTAATAATCAGCCCTATAATGTAAATCGCATGGTGTAGGGTAAACGGGTTTAGTTATAATGATAATAATAATATTAAAATTCTTTATTGTACTTTTAAAATAAAGAAAAATGACAACAAATAGAGCAGCAGATAGGAGAATAAAAAAGGCGGCCTTATACCTAGCAAGCTATCTCAACAGACAACCACAAAAGTAGAGGAAAGCTGTGTCAGAAGAGAAAAATTGGTGGTGTGCAATTTGTGAAAAACAAATGTTTATAATGACATAATGAATAAACAATACAGGTTGCATAATTTAAATAAAAATAATAGTTCAAATATTTACTAAAAATTCCATTATTTGTTCGCTTCGGTGTAGCGTGAACTGGTTTATTTCAGATATTTACTAAAAATAATTCCAATCTTTGTTCGCTTCGGTGTAACAGTCAGCCCTATAGTGCGAAGCGCATGGTGTAGCGCAGTCGTGCTCAGTTCAAATATTTATTAAAAATAATTCCATTTCTTGTTCGCTTCGGTGTAATAGTCAGCCCTATAATTCGCAGTGCATCATGTAGCGAAGTTGTACTAAAAAAGTTACTAAAAATAATTCCATTATTTGTTCGCTTCGGTGTAATAGCCAGCCCTATAGTGCGAAGCGCATGGTGTAGCGCAGTCGTGCTCAGTTCAAATATTTATACCGACGCGGCCAGCTTCGGGCAATAAAATTTACATTTTTACAAACGCTCACTCTTTGCTTTTTGGTATTCGTTAGGGGTTAACGAATTATATGAGCTATTGCTTGCGGGAGTATGCTTTGGAGTTATAAAAATAACGCTCAGCCAACAATATTTAATAATAAATAAATCATTTATTTCCAACAATATTTTACATAGATAAATTATGTCACCCAGTTTCCTGAGATAGTATAAACTGTTTTTTAGGAACCTGTGCCTTCTATTTTTATCACAATTTTACATTGGAAACATGCATATGACAATTATACAAAAAAAAACAAATAGTAATTAAACAAAAAAAAAGTTAATGTATGACAATTTCATTTAAAAAATTTACGTAACACTATATTTTTTTGTTTCATTGTTGGTTTTTGAATCAAGCGTCAATTATATAGGGCACTTATTGAGCTTAATTTCGCTTATATCCAGTTCCTTTAAAAATAAAACGGACAATACAGTTTTGCTTATGGTTAGTACAATATCCTACTAGGCGTAAGTCTAAAACGTATCGTTAACATAACTACCAAAACTAGGTTCTGATTGGTTGATTATAAGCGCTCATCAATACTTTTTCTGCTCCTCTTTACATCCATTTTTTTTTAGTTTATGTTATTTTTTTTTTCTTTTGACATGTTCTCTTTTGTGTTTGTGTTGCGCCTTCGCGTATTTTTTTTCTCAAATATCCTTTCCTACCAGCCGGCCTTTTGTACGATAAATTTCACCTGTTTTTTTTCTTTCTGTTTATGTATATAGTGTTTCTATATATATATTATTTTGTAAAAATCGTACAATAAAGAGTTATAAATAAATAAATAAAAATCCATCCGTCACAATGATCTAGTAGAAAACTAGCGTTACACACCGGTGCAGGTTGACCCAACTTGAAAGATAGGATAATAGTCCATGCGTGCGAAGCCGCGGGCGGAAAGTTAGTTCTCTTCTTCTTTTAGTTAATGGCACCACCCGATAAGCAGGAATTCGCCAATGTCCAGTATACAGGGTGTACCGTAATGAGTGAAGCATCTCTTGGGGGGATGATAGCTGAGCTAATAATCTATCAAAAAAACCCAATATAGGTCATAAAAAAAATATCACTGTTCTTGAGATATTGAGGATTTTATAATTTTTTCAAAAATGTTGACCTCGCCCAATGTTTTATATTACTGTGGCCGTAATTCTTATTTGTTTTTAATAATTTTTTTACTAAGTTTTCTTGATGAGTTGCTTTCTTGGATACATGCATTGGATATTAATAGAAATATCAGACAACGGAAGAGAAAAAATATTTATTTCGGATTTAGTATACAGTAAAATTTTGAGGTCAGATTTGATAATCTGTAGATTTAAAAAAATGTACTACACTGAGACGGTCAGTAAACTTAAAAACTTCTGTATTTAATACCAATTTCAAAATGGTATAAAACTTATGGTCTTTCCCTAAAGCAAAAAAAATATTGCAATTTGAAATCGATTTCGGACCTGATATAATGATACGTCCAGGATGATACTTAGTATGAAATGTTATTTTTTTACATCAAAAATAAAATTAAATGTTAATATTCGTAAATATTAGTAAGAATTCATAATTTGTTATGTGATGTATTGTGTATAAATGCAAAAATCTTCTTGAAATTTGATGTCCACTTTTATCGTATGCCATAACAATATTCTCTCATTTCTCCAATATTCTCTAATATTTATCTGTGAAAACATTATTTTATTAATTTAAAATAAATGTTAAAGTAAAACAATTACTTTTGTGCCAAATTTTAGCTATGGTTGCCAAATTTTAGCTATGGTGGCCAAACTTTTCAGAGGCTAACCAACCTCGCGTGAGATTTCCGGGTCCACAATTATTGCTCAGTCGAAATGGTGATAAGTGTAGTGGGGGCTGAATTCAAATTGCCAACTATTTCCATGGTAGAATGGGGCACATCATGTAAAATCCAACATTCTCAACGGTATAGTACAATTACGGTCCTATATAAATTTATGAAAATATGCATTTATACAGAATATTTCACATAACAGATTATGTATTTTTATTAATATTGACCAATTATAACATTTAATTTTATTTTTCATGTAAAAAATAACATTTCATACTTAAGTATCGTCCTGGACGTATCATTAAAATAGGTCCCAAATCGATTTCAAATTGCAATATTTTTTTTGCTATAGGGAAAAACCATAAGTTTTATACCATTTTGAAATTGGTATTAAATACAAAAGTTTTTAAGTTCACTGACCGTCTCAGTGTAGTACATTTTTTTTAATCTACAGATTATCAAATCTGACCTCAAAATTTTACTGTATACTAAATCCGAAATAAATTTTTTTTTCTTCCGTTGTCTGATATTTCTATTAATATCTAATAAATATAACCAAGAAAGCAACTCATAAAGAAAACTTAGTAAAAAAAATATGAAAAATAAATAAGAATTACGGCCACAGTAATACAAAACATTGGGCGAGGTCAACATTTTTGAAAAAACTACAAAATCCTCAATATCTCAAAAACAGTGATATTTTCGTATGACCTATATTGGTTTTTTTTTGATAGATTATTAGCTCAGCTATCATCCCCCAAGAGATGCTTCACTCATTACGGGACACCCTGTATATGGGAGAGTCTCTTTTGGATTTTACAACTTATGACAGCTTCTCTTGATCTTGACATTTAACATTTACGCCAGTGATACACAGAATTCAATTTGAATCCCACTTGGAGCAACTAACTATAAACAAAAGAAACACAAACACTTAGGACGAAACAAAATTACAAAACATAACATATTCACTAAAATTAGTATTTTAGATTGTTATATTCGGAAAACTAGTTGTGTATACAACAAAATTAATGACAACTTTCGAATACTCATTTTGACGTACCCGACCAAATCAGTGTTTCTTATATTTTCATATCGTTTTATACCCACAAAATACAACAAAATTTATTCAAATCAAACTATGTAAGAACCCCAAACATCGTATCAAAAGGTCTCATCGCTATAAAAATATACCAATCTATAAATAACATAATTTCGGTTAAACAAAAGATTTTTATCCTCGATCCAAGGCCGTTTTTGATATTGTTAATAAACAATGGCTCCAATACAAAACGAATACAATGAATCGCTTGAAACGAAATAAAGAGCAGTGACGGAATGACATTATCATCGTTGTACAGATGTTTTTACAACGGGGATCGTTTGAATTTGAATTAATTACGAATATTTTCGGAAAAATCCTGAATCTAAGAATAATAATTATTATTTCGACGACATCACATTAAAGACCTCAAAAATAACAGTATTTCTCCACTATTTAATAGATTTTATCATACATATAAGTCTTCCTTGAATCACACTACATATTAAAAGAACGGCATCAAAATCCGTTGCGTAGTTTTAAAGATTTAAGTATGCAAACTGACAAAAGGACAGAGGAAACGACTTTGTTTTATACTATGTAGTAAAGATGTAAACATTTCTATGTTAATCTAACATGACCTGTACTGACAAATAGTATATCTAGGCAGACAGAGTCGCAGGCAAACGCTAGTAAATATTAATATTCATTCGGGAAAGGTCCTGTTAATGATCGAACCACTGCACCGGTCGAGTGGGAATTGACAATATTGAAACACCAGCCATATCGATTCTAAAATTCATTTACCACTGACACTGCATACACGTAACAGATGATAAAATTGACTAGATGGGGCAAATATCCAGAAATTTTCATTTTTTTGTGATGTGTATCAATTGATGTCAGATATTTATGCCGAGTACGTGTGTCCAATATTATTGAACTCGTCCTTGCGACAGATTTTTTTGCTAATATGCCCATGGTGAGATATATACGCTTCTGACTGTACGTAAGCATCGGCGTATGACGCGTCAGTGTAACGCATCGATGTTGTCAATGAAATAAGAAACAGTGACAGCAATTTACTCACTTTTAAAGATAATTTGCGAGAGTATAACTTACAAAGTATGCGCAATACTATTATTATTTCATTTTATATGTATCATTGTTACTCTCGGGATGTAATGTTGATTTTTTCATGAGTTATTGATAGCAGCTCATTTATTGAGAGATATAGTGTCTTGTTGGATATGGTTTGTCTATCAATGTGCCTGCATCGAACGTTACTTGAATGAATGAATAAATAAATGAATGAATAATTCTTTATTGCACATGGAAAAGATACAGCAAGCAAAATTACAGCTTAAAGCAATGTACTAATGGCAGTCTTATCGCGTCTTACCTCTTCGCTTTTATGATGGAAGTCCTGTCTAGATAAATGTGTTTTTATATCTATGGCCTGCAAGCGTGGACTATGTCACTGGTATCATTTATTGAGAGATGTCGTCTCTAGTGGAATATGGTTTGTATATCTATGGGCCTGCATCAAACTTGCAGGCGTGGATGATGTCACTGTGATCCCAGCCGGGGATGGCAACTTATTTATTGAGGACTAGCTTTCCGCCCGCGGCTTCGCACGCGTGGGCTACTGATTTCTGTATTTTTAGAGGAGCACAACAAAAGTTTATAAAAATTACGATCGCAGGGCCAGTATGTATGCGCGTGTCTATAGTTTTTTTAATAATTTTCTATGGAAATAGGTTTGACCAAAATCTCACAGAGCGCGCTCCTCTTTAAAAATACAGAAAATAAAAGTCCACGCGAGCGAAGCCGCGGGCAGAGAGTTAGTTATTTTTTGAAGGTTTTTGAGGATTCATTGAGTGTTTTAACGTCTTAATCTATAAGTTAAGAGTATAAAAAAGCATGTCCGCAACTCAACCAAAATCTCACAATAACGTGGTATGACATTTTCACGATTTTAAAAGCATATATCTCAAAAAATATTTATTTTAGCAAAAAACGCATTTAGAAACCTCAATATCATTTTTAAAGACCTATCCAATGACACCTCATTTAATGATGTACTCGTATATTTATTTCTTTACCCTCCATTTACATGTATGGGAAGCCACCCCTAAATATATTTTTTTCAAATAAAATGTGGCCTATAATTTTCACCTAATCATGATCTATCAACATATGAAAATTTATCAAAATCTGCCTGGTGGTTATCGCGTGATTGACGAACATACAAACAGATAAACAGACAAACAGACAAACAGACAAACAGAAAAAAATTTTTTTAACCATGGTTTTGGTATCTATAGAACATACATATTGCATACCAATTACTCTTTTTGAAAAATATTCAATGTACAGAAATGGTTCGGTTACTGTTTTATTATATGTATAGATGTCATGTCTAGTTGAATATAGTTTATTTATCTATGAGCTAGCGACATAAGATGAATGATGCCACTGTTATCCCAACCGGGGAAGCTTATAATATATTTGATGTTCTATATTAAAATACACAATAACAATTACACAAAAGAGATCATAAAGATTTAAATTAAAAAGTGATAGCGGAGGTTGTGGTGTGTGTCAGAATCGTATACCACTCAAAATATTTGTTACATTAAAGCCACACCACTGCTAATGTTTTTTTTGGACGGTCTGTGTTGCTATATCTTAAGGTACAGAAGCCATAAACATAAAATTAATTACGTTTTACTTATCTTTCCAATAAAAAAAATAAGTATCAAAACCATCTTCTGAACAGCATAGTTGATTTTAACGATATTGTATAAAAATTCGACACTGATCAAAAAATAGTCACCTCTGTCCTTATCCAAAGACTACATGTCTGTGGTATTATACTTGCTTGTTTGCGTTAAAACTTTCTGTTTATTATAAGTTCGATCACTGGTGGACACGTGAGAAGAAATCTCAGACTACCAGTGCATTTAAGGCTGATCACCCTATTGCCCTTCTTCTTCGAACTCAACAGTTTCTTTTGTCTAGACTATTCGCCTATGAAGTTTATCAAGATCGGATATACTACCTACTGAAGTCGTCGTCGGACAAAGATTTTCGTTCTTACATACAAACTTAAAAACATACAAATGCAATCGCCCGACCATCTTAACTCTGAGACTTGACCATGTCAACTATTTAATAATAAATGAGGAAATAATCTATGACAAAAGAAGTATAAAATATTTATATATATTATATTCCTTCAAAATTTCACTTTATACGTGATCACTTTGTCGTAACAAAAGTCAGTACTTCAAAAAGTTCATATTAAGTAAATTATCCAAACCAGTACCTTTCTTTGTAAATAACTTATCAAAGAGTTTAAATTTACCCAGTGAGCATTTAATCCCAACATAGTTCTCATAAGTTGCAGTCATAGACTATAGATGGGTACAGAGCGCGCATACGTTTTTAGGCACAGCAAGCGTTGGCAGATATACTATGGATCGATTCGATTATTATAATATGTTATTAATGAATAAATGTGATAAATAAAACAAATAATAAACTTCTAAATGTAGCAGTTAATAGACTTGTTAAACTGACAAAGTAATAAGAATAGGTTACTGAGTAACAACATTATTGAGTAAATTGCATTATAGATAAATATAAATATATATTTTAAGCTCGCTATACAAAATTCGTAAAACAATTGTTAATCGTGCTTATTAAATAAACTTAAGATGAAACATAGTTTACAATTGATTTTTCACAAATTGTTTTCAGCGTTATCAGATGCATAAATTAATTCAAAAATTAATTCAATTATGTACATTGTTTGTTACAGGTTTTCATACTTATCTTCGTAACTATCTAAGAATTTGATAGATTTTTTCTAATATTCTTTAAAATTTTCCCTTTTCGTAAAGCCTAATGTTACTATGCGTGTGAAACAGCGGTGCACAACTAAATGAAGATACGACGATCGCATTGCGTGTGTGTTATGCTGTGCTTATGCTTCATACTTGTGACTGGCGAGTCTACACCTATTTTATACTCTATGTTACAGTGCACTAATTCGAAGTTTCTAGTAATTTTGCTCACGTCGTTACGTACCACTAGTTTTAAACTTCCCTTCTCTATATTATTTACATTTGAAAACTTTTGAAGTGTTTGACACCGATATATTTTGTGTTTCCTATTAAAATTATAAATAACTACATTACAAATAGATCTTCAATATCTAAAGTATTACAAAGACAAAAATTTCATTTGGTTGAGTAAACGCTTTGTTCTCGAACTGTTGTCAAATGTGCATCAGTGTTGTCGTAATAAATGGTACTAGCTGAGCTCCGCAGTTTCACCCGCGTATATATCCCGTTCCCGCAGGATTTTTGGGATAAAAACTATCCTATGTCATTCCCGGGGTTTCAAAGAAACCTATTCAATACAAATCATCGTTCATCTTTGTAATATAAGTGTAGAGATATAATAAATAATTTAGAGACAATAGGTATATATTTTATTATATTATGTTATTTGGTACTTATTTTTTTAATACTTTTTACCGTATTGTGAATGTTATCCGTTTCTCCTCTTGGGCTGCATGGAAGAGATCGCTTCCAGCGATAAGGCCGCTCTCAGTACATTACAATTGTATTCGTTTTATCTAATTGTAAGCTTGTAACTAATGGTGTACAATAAAAAATTATTGTTTGTTTGCTTATACATATATTATATTCCTTCTAACTCTTTAACTAACTCAGTTATCTTTAACTCCTTGAGGATGGATATTGTATATTCACTAAGCGCCCGAGCCTGACCTTTAATAAAACTTACCTTCATTTAATTTATTCTTTATAAGTATTATATTACTTGATGTCTCTCGGTAAGGTGACAACACTGATATACTTTTTAATTTACTTCGCTCCCGTAGCAAAATAAATTATATATAGCCTATAAAATATAGCCTATGTTGCTCGTGGGTAATGTAGCTTTCGAATGGTGAAATAAGTTGTTTTTGAGCCTATTCATTACAAACAATCAAACAAAGTTTTCCTCTTTATAATATTAGTGTAGATAAATTTTGGATTTGGATCACTACCCCATTTGATTGAAAGTGGTGCTGCAATCGAAGACGTTATTCATGTCTGCCTAGAAGGTGCCTATTCACTTGTTTTTTGAATTTGTCTAAATCATCCGGAAAAACAGACGCAGGGAGTGAGTTCCAATCCTTAGCCGTGCGCACAAAATTATACATTATTTAAATTTTACATTTTTATTTCATCCGACGTTTCGAACACTTTACAACGAGCATGGTCACGGGTGACGGAGATGACAGTTGTCTTCATGGGTGTTTCAAGAACGTATTTCCACGAATATGATATTTGGTAAATTAGATTCTTCTTCTTCGGAGAAGAAATTGACTTACAGCGTCCTCTTGTCTTGACTATGGGGTTTTAAATTTTTAACTAGTTTTTCCCAAGTACCATCGCAAACCCGATTGGCGTAGTGGTTCAGCAATGGTCTATTGCGCCGGAGGGTGTGGGTTCGATCCCCACGAGCAGAAAAGTATGATGTGATGAACATTGTAATTTTCTACTGTCTGGGTGTTAATTTATCTATAGTATGTATTTATTTACAAAAAAATAAAAAGTATGTTTCAGTATGTCTATCAGTTATCTAGTATCCATAGAACAAGCTTTGCTTAGTTTGGGACTAGATGGCGCTGTGTTAAATGTCCAGGAATATTTATTTATTTTATTTTTAAACCATCTTCTGTATCTAATGTTTGATGTTTTTTTTAATTTCAATAGCCTCGCGTACCAGTCGTGGAAGAAATCCATTTTCACGAGCGTGGATTTGAGGTTGGTCAAAGCGTATATTATAATGAACCTGTGCACTTAAAATCATTAATATGTTCTTTTAGTCTCGTTTTTAACAAATATTTAAATTATTCAAGTAGAAGGCTAAAAAAGTTATGTTTATATAACTTTTTAAAATATTATCAAGAAACCCAGATCCAAAAAATTGTCGACGTAATACGACGACGATTGTCGAAATATAACATTAAAAAATCATTAATAAATATATAAAGTAAGATAATTAAGTAAACAGAATAAGTAAAGTATTGACAGAAACCAACAGTCCCGTTGCTTCGATAAATATTTCAGTAATCACATCTCGTAATAAAGTAGTTTGTTTGTTACTTTATATTACCGAATTGTTTGTATTACCAACGGGAACGAACATACATCTCCGCAATTTGCTGGATTGAACGTATATCATTTTATGTGCAAACATATGAATTACCCTTAATGATGAAGGAGTCAAGGTATACCACGGATATAAATTCAGTAGGCCTGGAAATCGTTTAATATTTATTTGTATTTAAAATATTTTTTATTGAAAAGAACAGAAATATACAAAGGTAAGGAACAGCATTCAACAAACCACTAATATTAGGTGATTTTGTACTATGAAAACTTAATTGTGATTTATTGTGGGTAAATTTTAAAATTGTACGAATTTCACGACACGATCTCTAATGAGTACTTCAAGACTGTAATATAAGTTCTTTAGGTTTTGAATGAGGGTAGGGAGATTTGAAGTCAGGTTGCCCAATATTTACTTCATAGTTTTTTTTCTATGTTATAACAGGCAAGCGTACGGTTCACCTGATGTTAAGTGACTGACCGCAGCCCATGAACATTAAGTATCGTAGATCCATTGCTGGCTTGAAGGAAAGGGAGAAGATATGAACTGCTTAATTAATTAGCCTAAAAGAATTTGAATTTATTATTTTTTTACTTACACTTCTCGTTGTTAGCACAGCAGAATTACCCTCTGTCGGCACTTGTGACAGCCATGGGTAGAAATGGGGTGGCAACACACGTAACCCGTTGCCACACGGGTAAGCTTTTTTCTGTTTAGGAGTTACTTTAATGTACTTTATTTTTGATAAAAGGTGACAACCCTGCTCACATAATATATTGTGAAGTTACAGAATTATCCATCGAGCGCAAATAAAACCTTACTTTAATGAAGCATCGAACGATTAATTTGTTTTAAAAGCGATGATGATGAAATTACAGTGAAATGTCGTTACAAAGTTATATAAATTTTGTAAATTACATCCAGAATAATAGAGTACCAATCATGACATGAAATTCTTTACGAATGATGATACACAACGTAAAAACATTCACTTTGAAATCAAATAATGAATTATACTAGTCATATCATGAAATAAGCTATTACTAGCTAAGCTCCGCGGTTTCACCCGCGTATATATCCCGTTCCTTTAGGAATTTTGGAATAAAAACTATCCTATGTCATTTCTGGGGTTTCAAAGAATCTCTGTACAAAATTTCAATCGGTCCTGTAGTGTCAGAGCCTATTCAATACAAACAAACAAATCTTTCCTCTTTATAATATTAGTATAGATATCTCTTGGTCGCTGGAAAAATTAAGAATGTTGTGAACCAACTAATCCACACCATATGCTTAGTAGGAACCATTTCATAACTGCAGCATACGTGACAACAAGTTTAAGCTTCTGTTTTCTTTTGTCTGTATTTTCTGTGGTTTTTATATGTAGTCTTTGCTTTATTTTAAGGCATAACATTCTGTGAATGGTTATACAGATAATGAAGACATAAATTCTCAATTCATTCGATCGCATTCAAATTTTATTATTGGCAACGTAGATTCCAAGGCTGTTCTAGTTTGGGGCCTAAAAGTCTATGAAATCTCTGATCTCAATCAAAAAATTGTTATTACATTTTTGTTATTGTTCAATAATACTTAATTAGAAGGAACAATTGACTTTATTTTATTATTAAAAATGTGTATTTTGCACCAAGGAAGTTTGATGGGGACCAACCTCTTTAATGTTGATTAATCTTATAATTGTATAGACAAGGTATTACGTAAACAGTTATCTGATAACATTAATATAAAAGTTAAATGTATATCAGCCTGCTGTGCGGGGCCAGGCTGAAACAAGTTTTTTCGTCTCCATCAGTGCATGAGGCGATTGTCCTTTCCCTGAGCAATTTTTTTAAGGAAGAGTGGTGGTTTTGATGAAGTGTGTCCGCAACGAAGTAGAACGTATATATTTTAATAAAAAATTTAATGAGCACGAAATTGGATACTATAACCGTGTCCTAGCTGAACCGTTTTCGGATGAAGCTAGGACACTGTATAAATTAGCAGCCATATATTTCAGAATATTTATAAGTAATAACTTTAAATTTGTGTACTTATAGAATGACATTTGTGTTAAAAGCTCTATAAAATTCAAGAAAAAAGAGTGGTACTGATATTTGAAATAAAATGTATCTAGCTAACTACATCTTTGGTATCTATAATTGAGGTCTGTATACCTTCAATAATTTCTCTTCCAAATAGACGAATACGTCTATGTATTTAAGAAAACTTTTTGTAAGGCCTCAAATATTAGGAAATAACATTATAAATGATACGTGCTCTACATCAAAGTATTAATTGATGATAACTTTACATCAAAGCCGTCGCATTCTTGGCGTTTGCCTCCGGAATGTCTCACTGACTTATATATGTTACTTCTGACCTTTCAAGAGACTTCCTGTGCTAGAAATACTATATTTTGAGAAAACAAACAATTTTGAGGTATGCTATGTATTTGTTTGTGTCTAAAAAGGGACAATCGTAGTCATTGCGTCAATTATGGGCCATTTTGTGCATACACTTATTATCTTAAAATGACAGTGTTTTATGATGTGGATTTTAGATCATGATTTTAAAATTATTTTATAAATATAAGTGCCTACATTAGCAATTAAACTATGTTTAAGGACAATGAGATAAACGAGCTGGCGATGATTACTACTCTGGCCGATTACGGCCATGGCATCTATGAGGCCATCCCAACAGATTTTTTTTTAGAATTATTTGTTATGCAATATGTATGTTTTATAGACCCCAAAACCATGGTTCATCTGTTATGTGCGTCAATCACGTAAAACCACTGGACATATTTTGGTAAAATTTCATATACTGATATACTAATATTACGTGCAACTTATAGGCTACATTTTATTTGACAAATATTTTTTAGGGGTGACTTTCCATACATGTTACTGGAGGGTGTCAAAATAATTTGCGAATATGTATATGATTTTATGAAATGTCATCGAATAGGTCTTTGAAAATGAAATGAAAATAGACATGAGATAATGCCATTGGGAGCTGCTGAAAATCAGCGCTGTGACTAACGTAGGAGCAGCATACGCTGACCAGTTTCCCTTTCAACGCCACACTGCTACTTATGTGTTATTAAGTTATTATTTGTGTCTTATTTTGTGTGGTTTTGAATAAATCTTTCTTTCTTTTTATAATAAGATAATAGATATGCTTAAAAGATATAATAAACAAATCCCTATCGATTTAAAAATCGAAATACTTCTGGAATATTCTCTCAATACAAATTTTACTTTTGTATATTTGTGAAAATATACAATATATTGCAGCTCGGAGTTCATCGTTCGTCGACTTTTATTCAACTTTCGCTTATGATAAATCGTATTATTTTTGTCTCATGTTTTGAATATATGAGATTAATTTGGCAAACGCTGTCCACTTTATCATATAAATATGTTGGGCTATATAAAATAAATCAGAATTTGTCGAATAACTTTTGCAAAATAATATGAATTTGAATATTTTACATTGTGATAGAGTTGACCTCACTGTCGCATTTTAAGACTATGAATTATATATTTTATTTTTATTTATAACATTTGCACAACTTAAACATACAGACATAATATATGGCTTATAGCTTGAAATAAAACTTGCACAACTATGCGACCTTATCGCTTACCAGCGATTTCTTCTAGGCAACCCAAAGTCTAAGAATATAAAGAAGAAAATAAAGAAAGAAAATACACAAAAAATAGTAAGGAATAAACAAAATAACGATAAAATAATGCTCGGACTTTCCACTCACTCAAAGACCTCACTTCGCTCGGTCAATCTACACTAATATTATAAAGCTGAAGAGTTTGTTTGTTTGAACGCGCTAATCTCAGGAACTACTGGTTCGATTTTTTTTTAGTGTTAGATAGCCCATTTATCGAGGAAGGCCTATAAGTATATCATTCCGATATTCCCACGAGAGCGAAGCCCTGGGGCGCAGCTAGTTATAAATAATGAGTTTTACCTTTATCGACATAATATTTAGTACCTTGTATTTATATAGCCTTAGTTATCAAGCAACAATGCACTCCACATCCACCTTAGAATAGGTCTTATATAGTGTGTGTACCGTAAACAGAATGTGAAATTTCCCCAGACATGCCTGTTACTGCAAACAATATTCAGTTAGAACATGATGCTTAATACCACTACTATTTGTTTTTTAAACTCACGTGAATCTCGACACAATTATTTTTTAATCTGTGTACACAATATTGAGTAAGAACTGGAAACTTACTATAACAAGCAAAACTCTTTATTTTAGTTTGAATCGCACGTGATAAGTTTAATGTACATGTATTTTAATAAGCATTCATTTATTCAATCCCTCATGAATTTTGTATATTATATGAACAGTTTTATAAATGTATTGCTCAAACAAAGGCTGGAAAAACATTATTGTAAATTAATTAATTATAATGAAACATCAGTTTTATTTAATAGACGTGTCATGTAACAAAAACTGTCATTGAAGACAGCTAAACTAAAATCATAATAAAAAGTTGATAATAATGATTTAAACGGTTGTATTTATTGGCATTTTATAAAAACACATGCCACAAGAATGAATTCTGTGATTGTAAAATTCTTTATGACCCCAATATAGGATTTATTATTTGAGAGCTATTCAATTATAAAACTTAATTATTATTAATTGATTTGTTTTCACGATATTAATAAGCTGGAGTTAGTCATCCAAGAGACCTGGATTAAGGGTGAATTTTTCAACGACGTAAATTAATGGAATACATACTGTAATTTTTTTTTATGTTATAGCAGGCAAGCGGGGCATGCAGTTCACCTGATGTTAAGTAACTGACCGCAGCCCGTGAACATCTTCAACATCAGAGCGTCGAGATGCCTTGCCGGCCTAAAAGAAGAGGATAAGGAGAGGATTAATCATAGGAAGTTTGGAGGGGAGTAGGACAGCCGATGTACGAAATGTACCGAAGGAGTGAAATAAATACAGATAATGGTAGCCGTACTTACTTGCATTGTTCTGCGGCTATACTCTCGCTTTTAATGTACTTTTTTACGATTAAATACAGCTGATTTTCATAAATGCTATAATAGCATCCTTATTGTAAATATAAATAATTATAATATAAATCATTCGAGTGATTTTGGAGCTTGTTAAGGAAGCAAACAAACCAACAAATGTTTCTTCCATAATATTATAGCACAGCATACTATCAATTATTGTTTTCAAAATTACTGATTGGCGCTTATTATTTGATGGACATATTGCATTGACCCTCACGCCGCTACAACTAAACTACTATTGATAAAGTTTTATATACATATAGATCACTAGATAAAATTTTAATAGATCTATAGACTTCGAATTTTAATCAAATAAAACCACGGGCAGAAGCTACGTGGTAATAACCGTATCGATATTATTCGAATAAAAACTACAATTTACACATTTGTAAAAATATCCTTAGTCCATCTTCTCATCTGTAAAAAACTCAAAGTGATCAGTAATTACTGAACCGTTGAGTTTACGTAATAATCTTTGAGAAGAATTTGCTTAAATTGAAACTCAAACTCGAATGAAACTCGAACTCGAATGAAACTCGACTCGAACTCGAACTCAAGGTTATAGTAAGGCCAACCCACGTCACCAACACTGAAAAGGGTAGCGACATATGTCTGTTTCGTACTACACGGGCCCTTAATTAAAGGTCTCACTCCGCTCGTATTGGGACCCTCAAATGAAGAATTACTTTTTAATTAGTTACTAATATATCACACCCGACAGTTTGGGTAATATCATTTGCGTTTTGAAGTTAACTTTTCTTTCTTTTTGACGACCCGGTTGGCGCAGTGGTTCAGCAATGGTCTATTGCGCCGGAGGGTGTGGGTTCGATCCCCACGAGTAGAAAATTATGATGTGATGAACATTGTAATTTTCTACTGTCTGGGTGTCAATTTATCTATAGTATGTATGTATTTACAAAAAAAAAAAGTATGTTTAAGTATGTCTATCAGTTATCTAGTACCCATAGTACAAGCTTTGCTTAGTTTGGGACTAGATGGCGTTGTGTTAAATGTCCAGGAATATTTATTTATTTATTTATTTATTTTCAGGTGGCATTAAAAATCCCGTACCGTCACAATAGTGAACACGCATACTTTGAAGTTTCCGAAGAAATTGCAAGAGTTGAGACAGGTATTGCTGGCTTGTGATCGACAAAGTTTTGCTATTACAAATATTTAGATTTAGCGGACGATTTTTGTTTCATCACATTTTTGGGAAAAAGTTTGGATTTTTTTAACATTGAGACATGGTTAGTACAATTCTGGCTACGCTTTATTTTCAGTAATTACTATTACACAATAATTATAATAATAATTAAATAATAAAACACCTTAACCTTTCTCACAATCTCCATTGAATAAAAGACGTTCCATAGTTTTAACAATATTGTCACTTCATTCGTACAAAAAGACGGTTGAGGAACTTCATTTTAAAATATTATATCAATATATTAACGCACAAAATATCATCCAAGCATAGATTAGAGAACAAAAGACAGATGGAGTGTGCCGAAGACTCGAGTGACGCTAACTACACGTACGTACACGTGCATCTGTGTGAGTGAAATTTAAATTGAAGTCGTAACATGTTACGTCAAACTATACAAACATTTTTTGTATTTGCTTTTGAATTTTGTATTTGTTTTTCGGCGTCACTCGCGTCTTTAGCACACTACATCTGCCTTTATGTGCATCCAAGATACTAAATTTTTAAAGATGCTCATTGAAAAGTATTCGAAATAATAAAACCTTTAAATATTGCAAGCAAAAAGTTCATTTGTTAAAACAAACACGATACCGTACTTATTTAAACAAGATTAATTGTTTACACAACTTTATTACATTACTAGCTTTCCGCCCGCGGCTTCGCACGCGTGGGCTACTAATTTCTGTATTTTGTAGAGGCGCACAACAAAATTCTAAAATAATTACGGTCGCA
>LQNK01002562.1:73959-96235 GCA_001586405.1 Phoebis sennae | reverse complement strand
AACCTTTAAATATTGCAAGCAAAAAGTTCATTTGTTAAAACAAACACGATACCGTACTTATTTAAACAAGATTAATTGTTTACACAACTTTATTACATTATAATACAGTTTTATTCATACCAATACCACTACAACATCCCTTACTTAAAATTGAAACGTCATTTAAAACCAATATTGTCATCAGTCGAACTTTCTCGAGTCTCGGCAGAACCAAACGACTCATAGTTCGTACATTTCTAGATTTATACCCAGGTAAGTTATTTATAGCACCCCAGGTAAAACTGGTTAGTCGTAAACTACTCTTTATGACTTATCTTTGATATTTAATGAGAACTGCAATGAATGGTTGGTACATTGTAAATATTTTCGAGAACTGTTGAATAATGTTTTGCTACGCGATTTTCTGTCCATTGGCAATAGCTTTAGAGATTAATACAAATATAATTTGAAAGAATTTATATACTAGATAGAGTTATAAAACGATAAGATACTAAAACTTAAGAGTGGAGTTGCACGATTGGGCCGTACTTGCACCGGTATAATATACTCTCCCTCCCCCCAGCAGAAGATCGACGTGAAGCAGTATTGTACTATGTTTCGTATGGTGAGCGGGGCACTGCAGTCCTGTATTTCCAACCCATTCCTCTCCCATCCTGATCTACTCTTCTCCCGATTTCCCATCATTAAACCTCACCTTATCCCCTCCCCTTCCTTCATGCCAGCAACCCATCTGCCACACTTTGATGTTTCAATACTCATGGGCTGCAGTCAGTCACTTATCATCAGGTGAACCGCACACTGTAATATAAAAAAAAACATACAAATTACGTGTATTTTTGTTTTTTTTTAAAGAATAAAACTAAGTGGGTTTTCAAGTTGCTCTCTAGGGATATTATAGAATGTTATGTGGAGTGAAAAACAAATCTTCAATTTAATATTATAAAGATATAATATTCATCGCTCTCAAATCTACAATCCCACAGAAATTCTGTATATTAAATTACAGTTTTGTTCACAAGAAAAAGTATAAAATTTAACCTTGTTTCAACTTTCACAATTTAAGAAAAATAGAATTAAAATCTTCAAAGGATACGTATAAAAGTAATTCACGAAAACGAAATCAAGTGGAAATATCTAAATGCAAAAGTTAAGAAAATTTCATAATAATGCTTGTTTTTTCTAAATTTGTTACATAAGTGTAAAGGTAAGTTTTTCAGAACTTTGGAGTGAAAAACTTTACTCTTTGTCCTGTATTGTAATTTTTTGTTAAAATTTAGTCCTAAAAAAATTACCTTTTTTTATTCGTTTTAGCCCCTCCTCCCCCAACTTTAATCCTTTTGCTCTTATAATAGCCCTCCAGTCATTATAACTAAAATATAATAATGATGAAGTCACTATCACGACAATCAGTCAATGAACCTTTTCCTTTGAATATTATATTGTACACATAACTGAATTCAACAAAATACGACAAAAATTGGGTCGCACTTAATTTTTTGTCGAACCCGAACGTAATTTACTCCGAATCATAAAAGTCCATTGCAGATAAATTAATTAACTATAAATATCGTCCAATGCAGCGTGCCCGGGATAATAGTTTCCCAAACGAATGGCCCTGAATTAAGGAACAAATGATATTTAAAAATTCGCTTTAATTAACTGCTGTTTGTCGTATAAGCAATGGAATTCATTTTTGAAGGAATTTTCAGAGCTTGAAATTCATTCTGATTTCATGTTTTAAATTGTTGCCTGGAAGAGATCGATCTTTAGCGATAATTGTGCTGCATAAATCTTTAAGAATGGGTGCCGAGCATTGCACGATTGAACCAAGCTCGCACCGGTGTAAGTATCACCCCCAGCAGAAGATCGGCATGAAGTAGTAGATATTGCACTGGCCTGTATTCCCATCCTATTCCTCTCCAATCCTGTTCTACTCCTTTTCTAATTTCCCATAATTGATCCTCTCCCTAACCCCCCCCCCTTCAAGCTGGCAAGGCATGGGCTGCGGTCATTCACTGAGCATCACACAAGAAAAAATACAACCGCCCGGCCATCTCGACTCTGAGAACACGCATCTCTCGACAAACATAATATAATCAAAGTTATGTACAAATCGAACATATAATCACCTGGTCATCTCAACTCTGAGACCTCGCTTCGCTCGGATAATAATTATTCCATTTATATACATATAAAGTCTAAAATACTACGCCCTTTCGCGAATATACGAGAACAATGGGTTCGTTCAACTTTGTTTTGTGTTTTGTTTAATTTCGGCAATAAATTCAGGGATAACAGTTGTCTCGTATACTATAACGTTAAGTGCAATTTAAATTAACGTAATTAATGAGAACCTTAAGTCAAATGTATGAAGAGTAATGTATGGGAGTTGATCTTTGAAAGACTTCAGTTTGTATTTGTTTTGTCCGTCAAATTGATATACATAAAATGACACATCAAAAGCTTTTTTAAGTCTTTACCGGGGATCGTAACCAGGACCTATATGTTAACCACTGACCCGACCGTTCCTCTCCCATCCTGTTCTACTCCTCTTCCAATTTTCTACCATTAATCCTCTCGTTATACCACTCCTTCAAGCTGGCAACGCATCTGCGACACTTTGAAGTATAAATGTTCACCTGATGTTAAGTGACTGTCCGCAGCCCATGAACATCTATAACATCAATGTGTTTTGGATGCCTTGCCGGCTGGAATAAAGAGAATGGGATAAGGAGAAGATTAATGATAGGTTGTTGGGAGAGGAGTCGAAGAGGACTGAAGAGGAATGGTTTGGGAATACAGGCCTCCGGGCACCCACTCACCGTACGAAACACAGTAGAATACTGCTTCCTTAATTACTAATCTTATGAATGTCATATTCATTTCTATGTTTATCATCCAAGCACAAAGTAATCTTAAATAAATAAATCCCCACGACAAAAACAATGTCTCCTCTAAAATATTTGGAGTTTATACTTTATAGATTATAGTGTGGCTTCTTGATGGAAATGCATTTTAAGTATTGAATTAAGGACTTTGTGGTGTAAAAAAGTGTTGGTTGGAAACCGGCTGTAATAAAATAAAGTTTACTAATAAATAGTAGAAATAGTGTAAAAAAGTCTTTGATGCAATATTTGTCGTTATTTCACTATAATAGTTAGAAAAAGTCAAAAATTCAAGATTTAGAGCCTGAATAATGCGAATATTTGGCCTTTACGTAATTAGGTCGTCCTAGAAATCCAGGTAAATGTGAAAGGGCATCTAGATTTTTATACAAATACCTATACTCAGCGAGGAATCTCCTTGTGAAATCTATCATGCAAATAAATTGAAATTTATTAAGGTACCTTTGTAGTTCCTGAGATCCTCTTACAAATTATACCAATTATGTAATGTGAGTATAAATTATGCCCTTGATTTGTTCTTTGCAAAATTTAAAAATGTATTTTCAGAATTTCAGGAGTTAGCTACGGAAATTTTGAAATGGGTTGATGAGTATTTTTTATTTGTTTTTTAGACTAGCTACTGCCTGCGGATTCGCTCGCGTTTAATTGGCTAACACGTCACCTAGCTAATAGCCTATCCGTGTACGAAATTTCATCAAAATCCGTCCAGTAGTTGAGGAGTGATTCAAACATCCAAACTTTCATAATATTATATAGTAGGAAACACTTCTTCAAGACTTAACATTCAAAAGTGGTCGCTTCATAAAATTTTGTTATGCATAAGTACTTGTGATAAAATGAATAAATTTACACGGGAAAATTTTATAGATTTAATCTTAAAAAATAGCAAACAAATGTTCAAAATCGTTGTCATTAGTCTTACGTAGGTTTTTAGGGTAAAAAGGGTTACATTGAGAGTTATTTATTACTAGAAAGAAGTAGAGCTTTTTAGTGTGAGAACTTCGTTTCTATTTTTTGGCAGAAGTTTTTATTTCTCCATTTTCAGTTATCTGTGAGGGTTATCACATCTGCATCAGAGCTAGTAACAGTTCAGTCTAAGTCCTGTGACTGAACTCTAACTCTGAAGTTAAAGTTCCATGGGCATACATCATTAAACTTAACCACAGAGCTTGTTCTGTTGATTTTCGAGGAGTTCCCTGGAATATCTTCCACCTGGTCAGACTGGAACCAAATTTTTATGAAAAAAAAAATTTACAAATCGGTCCATAAATGCCATAGATATACCGTAATATACATTTAAAAAAACGGTCGAATTGAGGACCTCCTCCTTGTTTGAAATTCGGTTGAAAATATCGACACATTTTTCATCTCAAAATGTTTGCAAAACATTTAAATATTCGAGTTTCGTTTTTCGGCCCGACTTCGACAATAGGGTTTTTTTTGTTCATATATATTTGTATGTATGTTTTATGCTTTGTATAAGATTTGTTGTTGGCCTCATTAGGATTGTGTTAGTGACATACAACTGTTTTTAGTAATGTGTCAAATAGGATGGATATATTTTTTTCTCATATAACGTTAGATAAACAAAAGTCATAGCAAAGGCAACCCGCCAATAGGATATTGAAATTCAAGTAACAGCAAATAGATATATTTGTCTGACTAACATTAAAAACGGCTGATTAACAATTGTCTATAAAAAAGTCAAATCCTCCCCCTCGTTTTATTTTATTTGCAAGCGCCTTATTTAAGCTTGTTTTCTTATACTATCTTCGCTCCTGTAGCATAATGTATTACATCTATAAATAGCCTATTTTCATCAAGGAATTGTAGGACTACAATAGTAAAAGAATTTTTCAAGTTGTTTCTTTCGGAGCCTATTAAATTCAAACAAACAAATAAAAATCATATCTTTCTTTTTTATAATATTAGCGAAGACAAAATGTATGACTTAAATTAGACTAAGGACATCTAAATATTTATATATTAACTCGACAAAACTGAATACCACAATATTTTGGACACCGTGACCCGATATTTAAGTGCAAGTCATCACGTAAATTACTTTCGGTGACGTCATCATCAAACCTTTGCCTGTTTAACAAACTAATTTATCATTTAAGGAGGGGGGATAGAAAAGCAGTAATATTGCATAGGTTCTCTTCATACATAAGGCATATTTAAATTCTATTAACACACACCAATTCATGCTAACAAGTCCCAATCACTATTTAATATTCTAGTTTTCTTAACCTCTCGTTAGTGTGAGTACCTTTATTTTAAAATTTGGGCAGATAAAGAGAATTCCAGCAATACACCTGGAATTCCATCTAAACATTGAGTGGAGACCCAGTTGGGGCACTCATTTATTTACTTTTTATATTATGTTTGTAACTGAATGTATTATGTGTTGTGTGTCCCAATAAATGATTTTTCCATTCTATTCTATATTATAAAGCGTAAAGTGAAAAGAAACAAATGAACACATTTTCGTATTTATATTATTAGTAGAATTATTTTATCAAGAAGTTTTCAATAATAGCCTTTCAAGTTAGCTAAAAAAACTTGAAATTGAAACCGAACCGAGTTTTCTCGATTTAACGATTCATTCAAAGTCGAAAGGCCTAGCGATTCTGAATCACAACGATTGTTGGGCCTGACCCATAAATAAATTCTGCAGTTCGAAGTTTTCCATTCGAAAAAGAAAATAACTTTACCGAACTGCGACAGTAGGAGTAATGATTTGCGAGCCTATGTTTGCATATGACTACCTCGTTGGCCTAGTGGTTGCATCACAGATCTAGGGGTCTCGTGTTCGAATCCTGGGCGGGGCAAAAAAGTGTTAAAGGGATTTTTCTGACAAATTCATCTCAGTAACAGCCCTGAGTCTGAAAGTTGGCGGTGTTGGAACAACCCCGTGCGTCGTAGAGCACGTAAGCTGTCGGTCCTGCGCCTGATCCCTCTCCAGTCATATCTGCTGTCCCATCGGATTATAGATTGAAGGAATAAAGAGTGCACCTGTGTTTGCGCACATACTTGCGCCGTATAGTTTCTCCTGCGTACCTGGCTAATCTCTGTTCAGATTGGCCACCATGACTGATGTCGGGGAGGAATTATGTATGTGTGTGTCCAGTTCTTTGGCGCATCTTACAGCCCAAACGGCTGGACGGATTATTACGTGTGAAGTGTTGGATATATTGAAATTGTGATAGTGATATAGGCTGTAATTTTTAAAAATGCGCTTGCAAATCAAAATAAGGACTTTTTCCTAGATTATTCGGTCAAGTTTTTATAGATAATTATTAATTATTGTTTTATTGTTACTTGTCTTATGTTTTTGCTCGAATACAATACAGCTTTTGAAAAATGGGTGTGATCTTGACTAATACCAAATTCTTATTAATAACTTATTCTTATAAAACTGTAGCAAAAGTTTAAATCGAAATCAACCTATTTTCAACTTGACAAAATTTTGCACCAACTTTGAAGAGATTTCAAAAATATAATAAACTTATTATATACTTTTTAGTGTGAAAAATGCGTTTCTATTTTTGACAAAAAGTTTTCATATATCATTTATGTCGTTAATGAACGCGAGAAACAACAAAGGTTCTAAATTGGAACCTTGCGGTACTCCGAAGGCTGCAAAAAAGACCTCCAACTCAGAATCCCCAACCCCCACTCTGTGAGGTCTGTTAAAAAGATAAGAATGAAACCACTGCAGCAAGTTACCTCCAATTCCATTCGTTACCTCCAATTTACGTGCTCAACTTCTTAAGCAGTTGTTGTTAATTCAGAAGATATTCATGTTTCGATTTAATTACTCTAATATATGATATGGCTAATAAATAAATAAATAAAATTTACTATATCAAATGCGCTGCTAAAATAAACAAAAAAAAACTTGGGAACAAAAATGAGCGAAAAGGTCTTCTAGCTCGGAACGGACCACTGGCATTTAGATAGTGCATAAATACTGTTTTAAAAAAAATTAAACTGCAAGTGCTATTGGGGGCTAAGCCTACTTCCTATTAATATAGTAATAAATATGAAAATTTGCTCGTATGTGTGAATCACTCCACAACTACGGAAGAGTTTTTGATGAAATTTCTTATATAGACAGACTACGAGTAGGATCAATTGATAGCATACTTTAAATTGATTTAGCATTGAAATTAGGAATATTATAAATGTGAAACGGAACGGACGGTAATATTTTTATGGCACATGCTGGTATACAAACCCGTGACCCCGATTCAAAGATGCAACCACTAGACCAACGAGAACAAGATCATTCATTAATGAATAAAAATATCCCAATAGTAGTGTTAGTTATAATAATATAATACATAATTGTATTTAAAACATGATAACTGCACGTCCTGACAATTTTACTGATAAAGTTCTTAAGAGCTTGTTTTTACATTGGTTCCGCATTATTATTAACGTTTTTATTGTTTTATTTTTTAGAAATTCAAAATCTGTTTTCATTATTATACTAATATTATAAATGTAAAAATGTAGATGTTTTGGTTGTGAATGTGCTGATGTTTGTTTGTAAAACACGCCACAACTACTGAATGGATAATGATGAAATTTCGTATATGGATATGCTATTAGCTGGTTAGGTTAGAATACCCTTCATTATAAAGACCTTCCTTTTAACGTAACTGAAGTGGCGAGTAAAAGCTTTTTTTTAAATAAATAAAAATCTGTTTATTTCTTCATCAAAAAACATAAAAAACAGGCTGATTGCCCAATTTAAATCAGTTAGATGTTTAAGGATCTAAGCATATAAAGGGACAGACCTCGAAAAGCGACTTTGTTTTATACTATCTAGTAATATTTTAAAAGACCTCTCGGAACTCTAATATCATATTTATTTAAAATTCAATGATTACTTGGTATCTGTGGCGCGTTCTTCTTGTCGCTAACACTGGATTTAATTTTAAATTAATTTTAATTGAACATAATTTGTACGTGCTTCATACAATAAGTGATAATTGTGTTCATATAAAATGTGGCAAAGGTGAGGAGACTTTATAAAATAAATCTATACTATTATTATAAAGTTGAAGAGTTTGTTTGTTTGAACGCGCTAATCTAATGAACTACTGGTCCGATTCGAATTTTCTTTTTTGTGTTAGATAGCTCATTTATCGAGAAAGGCTATAGGCGTGTATATATCATCCCGATATTCCCACGGGAGCGAAGCTCTGGGCCGCAGCTAGTAATCTATACATATAGTAGAACAGTAACCAAACAACTTCTGTACGTTGAATATTTTTTAAAAAGAGTCATTACTATGTTCTGCTTCTGCTTCTTTTTCTGTTTGTCTGTTTGTATGTCCATCAATCACGTAAAACCCACTGGGCAGATTTTGATAAAATATTATATGTTGATGAACTATTATTAGATGCAACTTATAGGCTACATTTTAATTGAAAAATATGATTTTCTTTTGAAAAAATTTAAATATATAATTTTTTTTGTCTGACGCGATGAATCGAAGAACTTTTCTTAACATGGTTTTATTTAAATATTTTATTTGACTGCGATTTGACGTTAACGAAGATAATCAAGTTCAAGATAATCATGTTTTTAAATACGGTGTAATTGATTTTTTTTTAAATTGATCAAATTTGTTTATTGTTTACAGATATCGCAGTTCCCTTGGAATTTACAGTAAGTGTGAGTTGTTATAAAATAGTCCCACAAAATAGATAGGTACGTAGGTCAACTATATGTAGGACTGCCTCGTTGGTCTAGTGGTTGCATCTTTGACTACAGATCGAGGGGTCCCAGGTTCGAATCCCGGGTGGGGCCAAAAAATGTTATTGGGATTTTTCTTACAAAGAAATCTAAGAAACAGCCCTGAGTCTGGAAGTTGGCGGTGTTGGAACACTCCCTGCCTCGGAGAGCACGTAAAGCCGTCGGTCCTGCGCCTGAACTCTCTCCGGTCGTGTTGGTCTGCCGTCCCATCGGGTCATGAGAGTGAAGGAATAGAGAGTGCACCTGTGTTTGCACGTAAACTTGTGCACTTAAATATCTCCTGCGCAGCTGGCTAGTCTCAGTAGAGATTGGCCACCATGGCCGAAATCGGTCAGGGGAGATTGTTATTATTATATGTAGGAATACAGGATGTCATTTTTAATACCTGAAAGGACAGTACTCTTAACACTGTAGATAAAGATTCACCTATTTGACCTTCGTATTGATCTTCGTCAGTCAACCACTTTGTTAGGATGTAGCGATAAATAAATAAAAGTTGTAATAATCGTCTCTTTGTTTATTTCAGATACGTTTATAATACTGCTTTTTACTGCTGTCGATGCAAGTAATGATGGAATTGAGGGCTGCGTCGATAATTCACAAATGAATTCTTGTTTTCGTGATTTGGAGTGCAATGAATATTATAATTTCGAAGATTTCCAAGGATTGTCGCAATTTGAATCAAATTGTGAAACAAAAATTTATAGCCCTAATATTGGATATATGGTACCAATAAACATGATGTATGTGTCTAAATACCATTTGAATGCAGTTCCTGAGATTAGAGGTTCTTACTATTACATAAATGACTTTTTAAACACTATTGTAAGTTTGGATATAAGCAATAATGAATATATTCAGTTCCCACCATTAAATCAAATGAATATATTAAAGCGATTTAATATTTCCCATAATTACCTAACTACGGCTAAATTAAGCTCGACTCATAATTTTCAATATTTAGAAGAAATAGATCTGTCACATAATTTGATTAACAAGTTTGAAATAGATGATAGTGAATTTATATTCAGCAATTTACAGAAAATAAATATGTCTCATAATAAACTAAATGAAGTCAATGAAGCTATTTTTTATCGATTTGCTAATTTGCAATACTTAGATATGTCAAACAATCTTATATCAAATATAAACCCGCTTTCGTTTGAAGGTACTAAAAATCTCGTGTATTTAAATTTGGCTCACAATAAAATAAACGATTTGGATGGCTCTTTGTTTAGATTCAGTAAACTAACATACTTGGACTTAAACCATAATATGATGCAAAGAATCTTATTTAAAGATTTCGAAAAATTAGGACAATTAAAAGAAATAAATTTCAGTCATAATGCAATCGTTTTAATAGAAGAAAACGTGTTCAATAATATGCCACTGTTAACTAACGTTTACTTTAATAACAATGAACTGAATAAACTATATTCAAAAATGTTTATGAACAATAAATATCTTAATATTATTGACTTGTCATTTAATCAGGTACAGACCTTGCCTAAGTTATTGTTTGAAGGTAAAAATGTATCATACTTCGATATACAAGGAAATAATTTAGGCGGTGCTCTGGTCAATGGTACGTTTCAAGGGTTGATGTTAGTGTCAGAATTAGACTTAAGCCATCAAAGTATAAATTCGATAGAGGATTATGCGTTTACTGGAATCGAAAATCTAAATGAAATCTTTTTGAATCATAATCAAATAAGTGTTTTAAAGCCAAACGCTTTTCATAATATGCAAAATTTGAAAACACTTGACTTATCACATAACCAAATCACTGAGCTGACTTCTGCATTGCGTCATTTAAACAGTATTGAGCGTTTGTCACTTAGCAACAACTTTATTCCATTTATAAAACGTGAAAACTTTAACAAACTGAGTACATTGGAATATCTAGATATATCTAGGAATAACATATCTTTAATAGAACCGGGATCTTTTGATGGTCTAATTGAACTAATAAGTTTTGATATAACAATCAATCCATTATGTAATGCTTTGGAAAGTAATACATTCGATGGATTGTCCACATTATCTGCTTTGGATATCTCTTGGACATCTTTAACTAGTGTTCAAAACAGCTCCTTCAACCGAATGTTCAATTTGCAAAATCTAAATATATCGTATGGTAAAGTTAATGACATTGGTTTTAATGCTTTTATAAATACGGGTAATATAATTCTACTTGATTTATCTCATAATTTACTTAAATATTTAGAATTAAATACAACATCGTTAAGTAGTCTACACACTATATATTTACAAAATAATCTCATAACTCATATAGCATCCAATATTTTTAGCAATATGATTATGGTAAGTATAATCGATCTATCTTTTAATAAAATTAAACAACTCAATGATCAGACGTTTTTGAACTGCACTGAGCTCACTTATTTTGATATCTCTTACAACAAAGAAATAAAATTTAACGTGTCTTTTATAGAAAATATGCCCAGACTACAAAAACTGTTTATATCAGGCATTCCACAAAATATTAATTTTAATAACATGCCGCATTCGTATTTACAAGAATTATACATGGCGAATTCGAGTATAAGTAATGCCTCATCTCTTGGAATAAATCACTTTAATAATATTGGAGTGTATATTTTAAGCAATAATAATATAAGAAACCTAAGTGTCGGAGCATTTTCTAATTTAAGCAGATTAACTTTATTAGATTTGAGTTTCAATAAGTTACAATTTATCCAACCGGGTATTTTTAAAGACAACAGCGCTTTGAATGTTCTTAATATATCACACAATCACCTTGCCGCTCTCGGTTATGGATTATTCCGTGGTTTGACGTCCATACAGACGCTTGACTTATCTTACAATGAAATACGAGAATTGCAAAGCGAACGCTTTTATGATATACAAGCCTTACAGGTTTTGATAATCGATTTTAATAAAATAAGTAAAATCAATTTTGAAGAATTCTCTGGTATTTATTTAAATTCTTTGAGTATCGGTGGTAATCCACTTCCTTGTGATGTGCTTGTAAAGTTGAAGAGAACAATGGGCCCTACGATCACTGCTATAAAACTACATGAAATTGCAGATAATGTCAATGGAATCTCTTGTCATGGTCAAAATATTAGAAAGTGGCCAGAGCACAAAAATAAATCAACTGAAAATGACGATGTTTTGTATGATATACGGGACATCCTTCTTACCTTGTCGGCGAAAAAATCCGATGAAATTCCAAAAGATAGTAATACAGAAAATAATTTCAATAGACAGATAGAAGAATCTATCAATGAGCAAAGTCAGAAAATGGATAAAAATATAAAGAATTCAGAGGATTTGATTCAGGGCAACAATATTACGAATGCGTTTTTAGAAAGAATATTGAAGATGATGGTGGCTATAAGTGCGCAAGCAGCGTCAAAACAGGTGACGATAGTTAAAGAAAACGCTACGTATGAAAATATCCTTCCATACATTGCTAAAGTCAAACAGGATTTAGAAAACTCATTCACTGTAGAGAAAGAAAAGATTATTTCCGACTTTGATGACAAAATAGCGTTATTAAATAAAAAGTTAGAGAATGCTCCGCTCAAACCTGAAGGAAAATCTAAAATATCTGAAATAAGCACTAATCCGTTTTTGTTTACCGATGTGTGTGTTGGACTAATATTACTTCTTTTGTTGTGTTTCTTTACTTTTAAAATCTATAAATCGACTTTTAGATCAAGGCGTGCTACATTTAGTACTCAACATATAGCTGATGCTATGGATAATTCTAATTTATAATTTTTTGTGAAACCCCTGTAAATAGATTCTTATCATATGTATGTCTATTGTTATAAGTAAGTTAAGAAGTTAAGTATTTAATATTATAATGATTTTTTTGTATTAAAATGTATTGAGATAATTTTTGAGTTTTATTTTAATTTGAAGGGGTCTGGAAATTCAAGTAATTCCTGAAAATCGGTTGTTAACGTGGTGTATTTGCGTCCGTATAACAAAAGCTGTGTGCCCGATGAAGTTACGCCATGTTACAGATCAAATGATGAAATGGGCGGAAAGAAATCTGACTTATGCCCACTTTCTGAATATTTAAGTTAAACTGTCAATAGCTATGGATTACAGCAAACTGTTAGACAAATTTCAGACTAAATTTGACCTTGAATGACGCGTTGCTCAGAAACGCAATTGCCACAGTTACCGGGTAGTGCTATATAATAAATTAACTAGTGTTTTGGTGACTCAGACACCGGGCATGAAATATGTATTACAAGAACTCAGTGTTTATATGAAATGAACTAGCCACGCCGCGTGATTTCACCCGCGTACCTTCTGATCCCCTGAGAATTCCGGTACAAAAAGTAGCCTATGAGTTATATTCTGGATCCTTAATGGATTGATTTATCCTCCTGGGATACAACATGATGATGATGATGATTCCCTGGTCGTAATCGGCTACAGCGACTCTAAACTATTTTTTATTTTTTGGGATATATCATACTTGATACTGGCCATACTTACGTTTTTGTATTTTTTGGAAAATCACAACTTTCGAACTCGTAATGAGAGCGATAGATAGAGTACCTGTATTTTTGGCCATATTTGTGCACTTTAAGATCTCTTAAGTTGGTTCAGTTTTGTAAGGTGTGAGCTTGAAATGTTTTTTTTTTTAAGATGTGCTTGTAGGATATTTTGTAGGATATTTTGACTTCAATATAGGTAATATCGAGGGTCCAGTGATAAAACCCAATAAGTAGGCAAAAATCACAAATTGACTTTTTTGACTCATCTTAATCGAAATTTTACGCTCTTTCCAATGGTATCATCGAAGTAGCAAAAATCGCAGTAGAACTACTACTTCTTTAGTGCTGGTACCCAATAAGTGAGGGTATTTTTTCAAAACTGCAAAACTAAAACACCCAAAAGGGACTTATCGGAAAAAAAAATATTTTTACCTCACACTTAAACCACATAAGTTTATTTATTTTTATTTACTGTTCAATAAGTTTTTCTAAATCACTTTGTAACATTTATGGTAGAAACCATAACTTATATTTATCTGGTTTTCGCGTTACCTACAAAATTGAATAAAACTAAATAAAACCATAGGGTAAAAGCCATTAATTCCATTTATCGGGTTTCACTGTTCGATAAACTTTAAAACATAAGCAGATATGTTTAGTTATATGGACTTACTCATCTCATTATTTAAGTTTTTTTCTAAAATTGTTTGAGCAATAACCCAATAAATCGAATTTATTACCAAAAACGCGTCATTTTACCTAGTACATACTGCGCGAGATTTTATTCAAAAAAATAGTTTTAATGTTAGTTTAGTTCGCATAATTGATGTTCAATAATATAATATAATATATACAAGTTAATATGGGTGAACGAGGAAGAAAATTAGTGCAATTGGATGGCGCGAAACCATTAACATCAAGTAAATCCATATTTTATAACGCTTTTTTATAATGGTTCTGAACCTATTCTGACACAATCGTTGGAAAAAAATGCATAGGTACATGATTAAGGTATATAGGTACCTACACGTATTTTCATAGGTGTTATGATTGATTTATTATACATTTGACATGACTAGTTTTATTAAAAGTAATGTTCTTGTCAGATATAATCAGGACATGGAAAACGACGATCTAATTACAATTAGCTGACAAGCTGCTTGTGGTAAATTAGATCTTTCAAAACATAGACGTTATAATTATCTATTAGTTTAGAATTATACTATTTGCAATTGGGAAAAGGACAGGGATTTATTGAGAAACTAGATACAAATGACAATTTACGCGATACCTATGGTAAGTTCGTATGTATTAATTTATAGATAATTTTGAGTATGTAAGTTTTACTTACTCATCACTTTGAGATATTTTCTGATAATAATTCATATTCCCTATTCCACATATAATTTACACTCGTAATCGTCAAACAATGTAGATATAGAATTTCTATTTCATCAGAACAGAACGTTATGGGTTTACCCTTTTGCTGACGGGTTAGAATACGCATGTCGCCTCCCTATTTCTACCCGTGGGTATCGTAAGAGGCGATAGAGAGTAACTCTGCTACATAATATCATCTTCAGCAATAAAAGAAGTCCAGCAGAAGTTGGCCTGAAGCTACTGCTTCAAGCTTGCTTCTTTTTGCGATACTCGCACTATGTTTCGTACTGTGAGCGGGGGTCCCGAGACTTTTATTCACATCTCTTTCCTGTACCATCCTGTTCTATCCCTTTCCCGATCTCCCATATTAATCCTCTTCCCTACCTTCAAACCAGCAAATACATCTGCGACACATTGATGTTATAGATGTTCATGGGTTGCGGACTGCGGTCAGTCACTTAACATCAGGTGAATCGCAAGCTCCGCTTGCCTGCTTTACTATAAAAATGCAAATGAATATTGCTTTTTATATGAAATATTTTCTAAAGGACATTAATAATAATAATAATTTTTAAAATCAATCAGTTTTTAATGAAAACAGCGTGTATAGTGCGCAAAACATACTTATTCAATGACCGTCATTTTGCTACTACGATGTTAAAATATAATAAAGTAATATTTTTCAATCTACGGATGCAAATCGATCAACAAGTCGTGGAATTATTTGTTATAAATGAGATTTATCTAGTTAGAATGAATGTATAGGTGTCAGTGACATTTTAGACTTGGATCCTACATATCTCCCGGATTCTGACGAGATTATATATAAAAAGGATTCTAAGAGCGATAAAATAAATTCTGAGGAATACCAAAAGAATAATTTTTAATGTGTTAATCCTTAATAGTCTTCTTTATAGAGTTTAAATTGAGGTATTGTACCTTTTTCAAGTGCCGATGAATGTTGTTATGAAGAAGGATCTTCTTAATATGAGTGAAAAACAGACTATACCTGAAGAACATCATGTTAGGATACCAGATATGAAAACATTTACAGAACAACCAGCCCTGGAAAGTTACGATAGTTGATTTTAACTTATTTTTTAAATATTATTTACTAAATTAAAGTAATAATCAAACTACAATAAATGTATAATTTGGTCTTTCACTTTGGGGTAAAACCCAATAAGTCACTACCTTGCCTATCTAAATTTCTTCTAAAATAAGAATGGTGTACAATGGACACTTTAAAATTGATTAATTAATCAGTTAAATATATATACTATCACCACAAATGCGTATTGTAACGATATTATATTAAAAACATGGGTATATTTGTCATTGAACTTTAAATATTGAATAACTCAAAAGTTAAAATTTCATACTTATTGGGTTTGAGCACTATACCCTCGATATATTTTTGTACATTTTTTTAAGTTCAACAGCAACATGGCCAGGCCTATTTCTAATTTCACAATAGCAGTTAAGCGTATTTAGTTAGACAAACATGGAATTAATTATTCAGGCAATCCATGAATCACAATTACCTCATTAAGTGATTTTGTGACTGTACAAATAAACCTTTACTATTCCAAGCACGCACGTACCATAGTGAGTATAGGCATGCCACAACCTAATAATACAAAAAATAGTTACGGGAGTCAAACTCCATACAAAGCTCGGTCGAACAACGCATTCATAAACATCGTTCGTCAACATGATATCTCAGACTACATCGGAACAGACAGCGGTAATTTCATACGTATGAACTTAATTTCAATGATATAAAGTAGACGCACTTAAATGTTTAGTATAATATGTTTAGTACAGTATGTTTAATATAATGTTTAGTATAAATTTTAATAAATAATGACATTTAATTTTACTTAAATTGAAAATTATATAATGTGGATTAAATATCCCTGTCCTGTGTTCACCTGTCCTTCGGTTGCGACTCTAAATTTCAAAGACACTCAATAGTCCAGAAATACTCATGTAACGAACATTGAGTGCGCAAAAACAAATGCTCTTTCATAACCCAATGGGACGGTGAAACATTAGACGCATGATATGAACTAGTACAAACATATTTACAGTATTATTGAAAGGCATAAAAGGAAGTTTAGAAGTGTGTTATTCAAGTAAGAAATAGAAGTTGAGGCGTGCGAGTGAAGTTTGGGACTCAGTCCTCAAGTCACGTATGCTTCGTAAACAGGTCCGAAGTGTAACGCTGTGGGGTCCTGAAATGAATTTAAACGTTCCTAGGGCTGACTGTAGGAGTAAAAGGTCCTTAAAATTATATAGAAATAAAACGGATTTTGCAGCAGCGCCCAATTTTAACAGAGACTAGCAAAGTGCGCCGGAGCTTATAATACACAGATGCATTCATCAGCTAGTTTGCTTTCGTAATGGTAAATCTGAGGCTTTTCATTGTTAAGTTCGTAACAATATAGATGACTTTAAATACTTTTAAAAGAGTTTGAAACGCGGGTTATTGTACATTATCATATTAGTCTATTTTTTATGGGAAGTACTCGCGTTAAAACAAACACTAAAATACTAAATTAGGGAATGTAATGTTGATAAAATTCTTTTTATTTGAAGAAGCCGAAATCAAAATTACCGAGGATAGCATAGGTGGATAAATACACCCTTACTAATAAATCATAATCCGTACACGGTACAAAATTTAAACTAAATCTTTTTAATTGTAAGTATAGAAATTTTATTGATTTTTAATGTGTTTTGTCAGAAAACTATTACGACGCTTTTTCAAAAGATGTTCACAAAGTACGAGATAGAAAAGTTATTTTAAAAAATATTCACTTTCGTGTAGGGTTCATATTTTGCAACATTAAACCAGCTGTAAAACAATATTTTACAGGCTAACATTTTATTTCCCATAATATTAGGGCCTTTATACAGGGCCCCAAAATTGCGAAACTACGAATAAAATTCAAAGTCTAGTAAGACGCTTCCTCGTAAGTTTATATTTGAGTCCGTCGGCGATGAATTCCAAATAGAAATCTACTATTCATGGATTATTTGTAGATTTTAGATTCATATTCTACGAATGTTTTGAATGGTGGTATATTATTTTGTACTTTGTTTGTTAATAAAATCACAATATATTATTATAGCTATATTATAGCAGTTATCTATACTAATATTATAAAGCTGAAGAGTTTGTCGCGCTGATCTCAGGAACTACTGGTCTGATTCAAAAATTTTTTTTAGTGTTAGATAGCCCATTTATCGAGGGAGGCTATAGACTATATATCATCCCGATATTCCCATGGGAGCGAAGCCTTGGGGCGCAGCTAGTACTTAGATATTAAGCAAACAGTATTGTAATAATATAAGTTTTTCTTTTTTGTATATACCTGTAATTGGTGTATACATCATAGCTAACTAGATATACATTTTTCGATTTAAATAACTCTAAGTGTTTATGTGTACACTGTTGGTATGGCTAATAAATAAATAAATAAATAGCTATAGTAAATGAAATAAGTTACATATACCTACTGGAGTGGATAATATATAATTTAGATGATTGATAATTTATAAATTAGATGCACCAGAACTGCTAAGTGAGGTCACTCGCATATATACCCCAGATAATTACTGCCGCAACAGAAAACATCAACTGTTTGCATTGCCATCCTGTAGAACAGTCGCCAGGAGCAAGTCTCCACTACCGCGTACTCTCCAGCTGTTAAACAGGTTCCTGGACTCAAAACCAGAGTATGATATATTTGTGTCTGCAAGTGGAAAATTTTTATCGGAATGCTTGAAGTTCTGCGAGATGAATGTATGACTGAGGAATCTTTTTTGTTAATAATTTAATTTACTTGTATAAATAGTGTAAGTGGTTTGTAACCGTTCTATTTGTATTTAATAAATAAATAAATAAATATCTCTACCTATAGATATATTATCCCTGGTAGAGAGACCGATTATGATGAGGCTTGGTACATATATGGGGAACGGTTCAACCTAACATATAGGCTCCTTTTAATCCTGGAGTTGCCTCAGGATAAGAAGTTACGCGAGTAAAACCGCGGAGCGCGGTTAGTAATATCATAATATAAAATATACATATTCAATTAATTCAATTAAAAATGTTTATGTAAGCATGGCGGAAGGGATAAGAGCTTTGCTTACACTTGTTTTTAAGGGAGGTGGGGGGTAAATCTATACATATAATAAAATCGTAGACTAGCCGTGTCTGTACATTTAATATTTTCAAGAAAAAAATAGTGTTTCGTGTTTCATTTATGATTCTGAACTCAAAACAATGATTTTTAGAATTTTTGTCTGTTTGTCTGTTTATCTGTTTGTCTGTTTGTCTGTTTGTCGGGCATTTGTACGCAGTCAACTCCAAAACGGCTTAACCGATTTAAATGCGGTTTTCGATTATTTATTACGGCAAGTCCCCCGGAGGTTTTAGTGTTTGTTTCATTCAAATCGGTTAAAAAATAAAAAAGATATGAGGGTTCAAAGTTATTCATCAAAACACATCATCAATGCGCGTAGGTACATTCAGTTGAACCTTTTTAGTTGTTGTTTGCACAGTACTTTTTAATGATAAATAAAGCCTTCTTTTAATCTCCAAAGTAGATTATGATCATGGCGGCCAATCACGACAAAGACTAACCAACATGAAGAAGTTATTATTTGCGTCCATAAGCAAGAATGCGTTAAATGCGTGCAAACATACAAGTCACTTTCATTCTAGAAGTATACGACAAATACCGAAAATGTAAATATTTTGCAAAAAAAATATAAGAGAATTATTAGGATTATACAAGCATGAACAGTGACACTTTTGTTATATTTCATTTAGGATATACTTCGCACTTAAAAAATAACAGTTATTAAATCGTAAAGATTGGACAGTTTTTTTAAAATAAAATAGAAGTTTATAAATCGTAAAGTTGCCCTACCACTTCTGCTTCGAAAATCCACAAAGTACAGAATTTTGTAGTCCACGCGGGCGAAGCCGCGGGCAGAAAGCTAGTAATTGTAATAAATCTGCTAACGGTCTATCTGTGCACGAAATATCATCAATCAAACTATCATATTATTAATATTAGTAGAATTAGAAGTTAGAACCTTCATTTTTTAAGTCGGTAAAATTCCCCTCACCATGCAGAAACAAAAGTTAAATATGTAGATACAGTTACATGAAGTCACTATGCTTTTGCAATTTTAAAGACATTTATATGATCCTGCTTGTTGCCCTTTTCAAGTACTTCAGTCAAGTCATGCGAAATTATGTCTTATTTCAATAAATTTAAGGTCGATAATCACTTAAAAGGAATCCCTAGTTATTAAGATATTATGCTACAGGGTGGTTTTCGATATTAGTCTTTAAGTTTGAAGGTTTAGAGGTTATTTTGTTGTGGCGGGAATTTCAGGATATATCCTGCATCCGAGATGTTTGCAGTCTATTCAAGATGAGACGCAGTGGGATGGGCAGGTGTTTTATTCACACGATATGCGACTTTCCCTAGCTTTATTAAATTACTATGATTTTGCTTAAGTTACGTTGACAATTATATAAATGATATAATTGACCGAGCGAAGTGAATCTCAGAGTCGAGATGGCCGTGCGATTGTACGTTTGTACC
Source organism: Phoebis sennae (assembly GCA_001586405.1). Classification (NCBI taxonomy): domain Eukaryota; kingdom Metazoa; phylum Arthropoda; class Insecta; order Lepidoptera; family Pieridae; genus Phoebis; species Phoebis sennae. Next base: position 76,039 of record LQNK01002562.1, on the reverse strand, counting down.
TTTGTATACACAAACATTAAATATACAAACATTGATGGCAATAGCACTACATACGGCAGCGCTTTTAAAACGCGACATTTGTATGAACAGATAACTCAATGTTTTTGTATTCAAGTCAAGTCAAAACGTTTATTTTCCAAATGGGCTTCTTTCGAGGCGCTTTTGAAACGTCATATACATTTACATAATAATATATATTTTTTTATTGACCACCGATTCGGAAGGCTGTCTCTACCGAGAAGAGAAACTCGAGTAGTTGCTCCGAGTTAAAAAACGCTGGTATGAACTGGAATGTTAGGAACAGTCTGAGCCCGAAAACCATCCGCTCCAGACTCGCAACGTCCGTGTGCGTACATATGAAAAGTTTACAAACACGAGATTGACTCCCATACCGTTTTGTGATATATTTACTTTTTAACTGACCAAAGAAGGAGGTTATCGATTCGACCGTATGTTTTATGTATGACCGTAGCATATATCTGACCTCATTTATGGGCCGGATTTAGTTATTTTTGTATTCGAAAGAGTCCGTGTGGTCCCATAGAAATTATTTATAAAATCTATTTATTCTTTAACCAGACAAAAAAAAAACAAATCAAAGAGGTTAAAGTCTGATCTTCCACATATCTATGTGGAATATCTATTAAGTCTTTACCCTTTTTCATTTTAACAAGATTTTGCACTGACTATTATATAAATAGATTTCAAAAATAAATTTTTTATTTCTAATTCTTAGTTTGAGGATGTCGTTTCTATTTTTTGGCAAAACGCCATTATTAATCTTAAATTAAATTATTGATCTAAAATAACCTACACTACCATTCTAATAAATCGCTCATCCTCTGCAAAATAGAGCACCCTGTATCCACAGCTAATGAATGACTCCGTGTAACGCTAATGAAGAAGTTATGTGTATGTATGTTAATCCTGTCAAAGCTCGGGACTCTAGACTCACATTCATAGAACCAGCACGTTCTTTACACATTAAAAGTTTTTAATTTGTTGAATGACAATTTCTTTTAATACACATTATGTATAATCCTTGAGTAAGATTAGTTTTTGCCCGCAACCTCGCTCGAAGATTTTTTGATGGGGGTTTTGTGATGAACGAATGAATTTATGTTGGGTATATGACCAAAATAATCGAATAACAAATTGTAGCCTATGTGTTATTTTGATTCATAAGCTATCTTTCTGTATAGTTTCATCGAAATCTGGTCAGTAATTGATGTGTTAAAGAGTACACACATTACTCTTAATTTTATTAGGAGTAAATTTTATAGTAGGATATGATGTCATGACTATGTTTGCAATAGTTTTGATATTTCGTGATCGCATCTAAGTATGCCTTCTAAATTTTTGAAAAAAGTGTGTTTAAAAAAGAAACAATCTTTTCCCTTTCATAATATGAATATAGATATTCAAATAAAAAACTGTTTTTCAAATCTCAATTCCAATTTTTTGACCCCCGTATTTGAACCGGAGACCCTTCGATCCGTAGACAAAGATGCAACTACTACACCAATGAGTCAATTAGACAACTCCAAAGCAATTACACTAAAACACAATGACAAAAATATATTTGAACGGTTAATCAATACATATAATAAAATCGTAGCATGTCAGAATTTGTACATTGAATATATTGGGAAAATTTTAATACAGGGCGTTAATATAAGGGATATAGAAGGCAAATCAATATTTTTTTTCTTTCATGTCTGTCTGTCTGTCTGTCTGTCTGTCTGTCTGTCTGTCTGTCTGTCTGTCTGTCTGTCTGTCTGTTTCTTTGAACATCTACTCCTCCAAAACTACTGCTTGGATTGAGATGAAAATTTACACAATTGCTAATTATATTATAGGCTAACATAATATGTATGATTTATCCCGGAAAATCAAGTGTTCCCGTGGGATAGAGGCTTACAAATTTATATTGTTTTTGACTGTACTTAAGAGCAGCAGGGCGATTTTTAAGAAAATATAATTGTATAGGTATTTAAGTTTTAAGATACCTACACAAATGTATAAAACATCAACATTAAATGTCGTTTTAACAAAAAATCGTTACTATTGTATAAAGAAA
>LQNK01002562.1:52282-68018 GCA_001586405.1 Phoebis sennae | reverse complement strand
AAAAAATATTGATTTGCCTTCTGTATCCCTTATATTAACGCCCTGTATTAAAATTTCCCCAATATATTCAATGTACAAATTCGGACTTGCTACGATTTTATTATATGTATTGATGATAATGTTGTTATAACTACTTCTTGGCCAATTGGTAAGAAGTACCGTTATGTAAAATAATTAATTGAAGGTGTCCATCGCAGTAACATAAATACCCATAATATCAGGGACAAAGAAATTTTGTCAGAAATCCTTCTGAATAAATGCGCCTAAAGAAATTGTAATTTACTAAAGGAAAAAAATGAAAGTAGTTATTTCTTTGTATAATTATTTGAAGCGAAATAATTAATTTTTCCCTTTCTATCCGTGGGTGACGTATTCAAAGAGTATTTCTGCTGCACAACATCTTCAGCAATAAAAGAGTGGGAACCGAGCATTGCAGAAGATCGCATTTAAATAGCTTAAAACTCATATTATTCCTTTAAGTTTATTTTGTCATTCTCTTTCTTCTCTCTTTTCAGTCGGAGGGGGTACACTGTTTGACATAGACCTCCCTCAGAGATTTACAAAACGACCTGACACCGGTGATATGCATCCCTCCAGTCTTAAAAAAATAGAGCTATATATAAAGCAGAAAAGTTTATTCGTGATTCTTAACGTGTCTTCATAACTACTGGATAACTTCCATCTGATTAAAAAAGAGTCATAATTTTGTTTATTAACATTAAACTCATAAGACATTAAGACCAAAATATTTTGGTGCCTCCCAATGATTATGAACAAAAATATAGCAAACCCTCATAAATATTAATTTAAACATGAAAGATAAAATTAAAACGACAAAGATTCACAAATGCAAATAGGGGAGACCAATGAAATATTCATAAAAGTCAGGTGGAGTAATTTAGCTAGTAGCAAAGCCATTTCCTACGGCTGCCGGTTGAACGGACGTCCGGATGTGACGTCAGACATTATAAGAAAAACTGAGAATCTTTTTTAAATTTCTTAGACGTGTCTCTGAAGTGAAAACTGACTGTGTTGTTAAATTGTGAGTTAAAATAGTCTCCCTGACCGATTTCGGTCAAGGTGGCCAATCTCAACACAGAGTAGTCAGGTATGCAGAAGATAAAATGAAATGAAACAAAATGAAATAGCTTTACTTGAATAAAGCTTTAATGTATAATAAACTGCGTTTAAAATCCTTTAAAAGGTATTTTATTTAACATGGAAATTACTCGCGTTAAAACAAACACAAGATTATACCACCTGCTACGTTGTGACTTAAGGCTCGTACTGATATTAATTGTCAAGAAAATGAACGAACCAGAACCCTCGATGCATGCATGTTCAATATGCGTGATAAATTGTAAATATAAATATATCAAGTTATGTATACGAACCGTTCATGTAATAAAATATTCATCATATGGTCATTAAAATTCAATCTTAAGAAGAAGATTATAATTTCAAATTTATCTTGGATCATAGAGTCAGAGCAGCAAGAAAAAATCAGAATATGATAATTTTATTGATAATTTCCCTTCTTAAGTGCTCTAAATATATTCTAGGAGCTTTCAAAGCACAGATTTTTACAGACAATTCATTTGCCAATTGCAATTATTGTCTCAGTGGATATGACAAATGGGTGGGCAAACAACAATGCTTAGTTTGACTTTTGACTATAAAATATAGCCTATGTTACTCGTGGATAGTGTAGCTCTCGAATGGTGAAAAAATTTTTAAAATCGGTCTAGTACTTTTTGAGCCAATTACAACCAAACAAACAGACAAAGTTTTCTCTTCATAATATTAATGTAGCTGAGGAACTAGTGAAGTGTTTTTTTACAAATAAATAAAAGAATAATTAAAAAGGGGTCCACAATAAGCTCATTCGCTCTACAAATCCGCCATTTTTCCGCTATAAAGTTGCGATGTATTGAGAGTGGTTGCGAGCGAGTCTTTTCATTGCAGACAAAAAATTAACTTACTCTTGTGTTTAGTTTCACAATGATTGGCGAAGTAGGTTAGCGTACATTATTTAATGGAATGTCTAAGCAACGTTGTACCAATTCGCTTATAAGCAAACAACAAGAATAGACATAGACAGTAATTATATTTCTATTAATATCATTACTAATTGAACTAAGGTCTCAGAGTCAAGATGTTTAGGCGTACGTAGGCGAATAGTTTAGAAAGAAAGAAAGAAAAAATATTTATATCTTAGAATACAAGATTAAAATGTAGGAAATTAACAACATAAAACAAAAGGGTTGTGTACTGTGAGAAAAAGGTCTGGCTCAGCATAAGTTGAGGACAACCACAACACTGATATTCTGCCTAAGACCTGTAGAGGGTAAGTAGGTAAAACAAAAAGCAAAAAAAGATTACGAAAATAACGTAGTGTACAAATAGTGTTGAGGATAAGGAAAGAAAAGTGGAGAAATATATAATTATTAAATTAAATAGAAAATACACATTATAAAAAAGAAAACATATAAATATATATATAGTTTAGACTAAAGAAAATGCCGAGTTCGATAGCGAAAATCGTAGGTTAAGAAGCATGGTCATATGTAAAATGATTACCGCCACCCATGAACACCAAAACACTACACACCACATCGGTTATTAATGTAATATTAAAAAAAATTCCTTGGTAGAGATAACCTAGAGCGATAAGTCCGCCCATTTATTTAACATATATAACGTAATTACTGTACAATAAAGAGATTCTATCTATATATCCTACCAATGTTATAAATATAAAAGGATGTTTAGATGTGTGACAATCACGTCGCAACTATTGAACTAATTTTGATAAAATTTCGTACTCAGATATTCGCAGGCTATTCGAAAAAAAACATTGTAATTTTTAAATGAGAGGACATATTATATTGATCTAAAGACACCGAATGTAACGCAAACAAAGATGCGGGCAAAAGCTTATGTACGTAATATAATAAAAGTATAAAGGAAATATGGCGAACACAACAAACACCTAACAAAAGGTAGAAATATGGCAACATTAACGATATTTCCAAAACCAACTTCAAGTGTTTCTAACACGAGAAATATGGGTTCTGTATAATATTCAGCATTAATGGAATTCTTTGACAATTCGTTTACTTTTGTTGATATTTATATAATTTGTTATAATAATTGTTGGTTCCTCTCCAATCCTGTTCTACTCCGCTCCCAATTTCCCATCATTATCCTCTTCTTATCCCTTTCCCTTCCTTCACACTGGCAATGCATCAATAATTTATTTTGTAGATGTTTGGGCTGCGGTAAGTCACTTAACATCAGGTGGAATGCATACTCCTCTTACTTACTGTAACATACAAATATAAGATTGACTTCTGTACGTAGTTCATGTTACTTACTTATTTTAATTAAGTAGTACATCGCGCCGAACCTTTGCATTAAATTTATATTTCCACTTATGTAAATGGAAAATATATACAAAAAAAGTCAGTAGCTACTTTTAAAAAGTAAAAGCTTTGCCTCTGTAATCAAATCATAACACCCACTAATATTACAAATATGAAAGTAAGTTTGTATGTTCCTCTGAAGCTTTATCTACTAAACCAATCTTCTTGAAATTTTTCTTACATATAGTTGGGAGAAGAACTTAAGCTTCATTTTATCCCGAAATTAACCACACCGAAAGATTCACACGGGAAATCGTAAAATATATCTATGTTTTCTAACATACAGCCAATAATATCTACTTTAAAATAAACTAATACATCAAAACATTAAGAGCGCATCTTGTTATAAATATTAACTTCAGTTCAACTGTAGAAATATTATTTTTATCTCGTAAGCGACCATATTTCAAAGATATTGCTGTCCTAGATAGAATTTTGATGCTCTGTAATTTTATATTTTAAAGTTTCTCGTGCAAGGATGTGAAATTGGTTAAAATAATGACTGAAAACACATTGTTTTGTAGTAATAATTTTTCTTGCAATCCTTTGTAAATCTATATTAATATTATAAAGCTGAAGAGTTTGTTTGAACGCGCTAATCTCAGGAACTACTGGTCCGATTCCAATTTTCTTTTTTAGTTTTAGATAGCCCATTTATCGAGGAAGGCTATAGGCTATATATATCATCCCGATATTTCCACGGGAGTGAAGCGCTGGGGCGCAGCTAGTAAATTTAAATGTGTGATGATATTTTCTGATAATCATACTGTCTGAATTAGTATAACGACAAAAAAAAACAAAAATAAACTTGTGTATCGTAAAGAAATGAGAGTATATAATTAATGAGTTATTTAAATACATGTTACGGTAAATATATAATCGTAATATCGTAAACAAGCATTTATGCCGGAGATTCATGGATTTATGTCTGAATGATGAATTATGACAAATCCCAAATTATACTACTTTAATAAAATAGTGCGAAAATAAATATTTTAATGGATTTTCTAATTATTTACACAAATGCAAGAAATATATCTATCCATATGCTATTTGCGTGGCTCAATGGATGGAAAAGAAGAAAGAAAGAAAGAGAGATTTATTCAAAAACCACACAGAATCAGACATAAATGTTTAGTTAATTACACATAAATAACAATGGCGTTGAAAAGGCAGCTGCTCAGCGTATGCTGCTCCTACGTTAGTCGCAGCGCTGATTTTCAGCAGCTCCCAATAGCATAGTGAGGATTGGAGAAATCAGATATAGATTTTTATTTACTATATAATAAATAATTAATTAAATAAGTAAGTAAAAGAAACATATTTTTTTTCTTTCGACCTCTGATTGACGATTTTCTACCAATTATGAATATTTTTATTTATTGATTTAATCGTAACTTTACATAACATGTTTATAACATAACATTTTATTGCATCTAAATTATACAATTTTACAATTATTATCATTATTATACAATGTATTTTACAGAAGCGAAGTCAATGTTAAAGATTACATAGAATAATACCTAAAAGCTAATGTTTCTCTAGCTAGGTTGTCTGGCAACCTGTGTTAAGAGAAACATTTTGCTTCCCAAAATGATATACAATATATAAACGCCTCTTGGCAAGCTATTGTTTATTAATTATCTGACCAAAATAGTAGAAAATCAAGTTATTTGTACCATCACCGAACCCTAAAAGCCTGAAAGCCTTCTCGCAAACACTTGAACAAGAAAATTGCTCCGTCTAGAGACTGGCATAAATTCATAACTTTACATCATCATTTAAAAGAAAAAAATAATCACGCTGCATAGGAAAATGAAACTTATTCTGAGGTCATTAAGGTTTGAATTTATGTTGTTCAACAATAGAAAGACAGGTTACAAATTATTTGGGTCATTTTCGTTAAAGTTATTTGGTTACCTTTTCACAGTTAGACAAAGTGATGTATACTAATAATATAAAGCCACAGAGTTTGTTATTTGAAGTAATAAATCTCCGAAACTACTGGACCGATTTGGATGAAAAATATACGATATATGTTATACCTTTATAATATTACACTACGGGTGTGAAGCGCCAAGGTCTGCACCTATGTGTATAGTAAAATATATTGGTCATAATAGACCTCTTTATTAAGTAGAATACTCCAGATATTGACGGACAAACATCCACTGAAATTACCCGTCATAATATATCCTACGAATTTCGCTCTTCTTCGAATTAAGGTTAGGTTAATTTTTCAAAAAATTAAATATAACTTGGACTATCCGAATGCATACAAACATAAAATGAATGAACCTATATTCAAAATTATCAAAAGAAGAAAATTTGTCTTCCATACAAAACCGGGGTATAGGTACCTACCATAAATTTACAATTAGAACCTTAATTTGTACCTGTAATTAACTTTGTACCTGAATCTGATTAATGTGTGGGAGAAAAAAATAAGTTTCATTTCATTTCAATTATCGATACATCAGTGGAAGATGAGACGTGAAATTGTATTTCAGTTAGGTAACCTGGTAGATTAGGCTAAATTATACTCCACGCTTGAGATCGCTCAAATTGGCTCTAAGTTTCCATACCAATTGGATACATTCGGTATTCAAGGATATTATTTTAGTTGTTGTAGATAAGTTTGTTTTAGACTAACTTTGCAACAGCTATGCTCGTAAAATACAGGATTTTCTATGTTTTACTAAGACGCTTAAAAAAAATTATTTTGTTTCTCTATCAAAGAAAAAAAAATTTATGGTCTGTGTATAACCGACTTTCAAAACAGTTAATATTGTAAAATTTCTCATATTTTTTTTGCTACTACATATCTCTACCATTTATGGGCCGATTTGGAAAATTATTTTTGCTCTCGAAAGAGTAAAGTGTCGTGGTCCCATAGAAATTTGTTAAAGTCTAATCCATGTAGAAGATATTCCAGGAAATTCCTCTAATATCAACAGAATAAGTATCCATCCTTATATTTTTCCAATAAAAAAACGTGTCACAGGATGCTAAACATAATCAAATATTGATTTTTACGTGGACGCACATCCTAACTAACGAACAGAAAAAAATAATTAAACTTCTACTTCTTTTACATGCAACAATCTATCAATAGCATACTCAAAATAGTAGACGAATTTTCCCTGTAAAACCTCCTTTAATAAAATTTTAAAAGCACAATAAATATAAAATTTCTCGTACAAAAGAATTAAATATTTTTACTTAGCCCCAGGTAAAATTAACCGGTAATTTTAGAGTGCATTTTCCTAATGAAGTAGGGAGATACATGTAGCATATAAATTAATTTATCGTGTAATAGCTACGTCCTGTGAGATTAATATTGTATCAGGGAAACCTTTTACATTGCTGTGCCTCGCTTGTATTCGGTCAGCTGGCTAGTTCGAGTCGAGTTTAGTTGACGGTTTAGTGCGTTAATAATTCCTTTCGAATGAAAAATTATTCTCTAAATCCAAAAGAAGCAGATAACGCTGATGATTTTTTAAATTATAATATTTTAAAGAATTCAACAAGCTATCACCAAAGAAACTTTAGCTAATGTAAACGATAAAAGTACGGTCTATTGAGAACCTCTTCCTTTTTTTTGAAATTCGGTTAAAAAAACTAGAATTTTTTTGGGCAATACCCTTCATTTCATCAACTTCGATCTTCCCAAGAAGATACAGCCAGACTGAACAAAACACTGCCTTGACTATCATTCGAAATTTTCCAGAGGCGAAAAACATTATCTTATAAACTTTAAAAAGAACACCTGATCAACTCACCAACGAAATCGCGACAAGCTGTCACGAGGCTTCACTTAAGCACTGATATTTTACACGTAAGTACTGTGTAAAATATCATTTTGAACGTATCCGTACATTTTTTTCAAAGAAAATTAAACGCAGACAGTTACTATCTGCTTGTAAACGTACCAGCACTTCAGAATAAAGCAATCTTTCTCACTTAGTCCAGTCTGTAACCTATAGGGATTCCAGGGAGCACTAGAAACTGAAGATACCTCATTATTTGCCGTATTTATCCGTTGCCTTTATTCGGATTCATTATGTTAAATAAACATATTACACACGGAGGAGTTCTTAATTAATTTGATATTTTGTATAGTGGGTGATTTGTTCTACGTCTGGGTGTTAATTTATGTATAGTATGTATGTATGTATTTTCAGAAAAATGTTTAATTATGTCTATCAGTTATCCAGGATCCCCACGAGTAGAAAATTAGAATGTGATGTACATTGTAATGGTCTACTGTCTGGGTGTTAGGTTATCTACAGTATGTATGTATTTACAAAACCAAATGTTACAAGTATATCTATCAGTTACCTAGTTTCATAGTACAAGCTTTGCTTAGTTTGATCCTATTTTTCCATTGCTGTACCTACACCAGAAAGTGATTTCTTATTTGTAAAGTCTACATTAAAAGACTTGGTCTCGTTTATAAGATGGTCAACATAAATATGCTATATTTCTTTTGTCATAAGCAAACATATTTTATTACATTGACAATAAATTAATTGATCTATCTCTGTATTTTTCTCTGTTTTGTACAAAAACAATATTTTAGTTTCGTTTTACATCTAAAAAAATAAAGGCAGAGTAATTTGTAGAATCGATTAAAAATTTGATTTCGCCTCTAAATGTTTGTCTACAACACTGTATCTAAGAACTTTTTCATTGGATCCGATCCGATTAATAATAATATTATTGTTTTATTGTATTTTCTAATGTAATGAAGAAAGAAACATATATTTTTAAGTGAAATAAGGAAAATTTTTACTCGTAGAATTTTATTACATACAATCCAACGCGGAAACTAATCTAATTCAAATATTACATTTTTCGAATTATACCTACCTTCTTGGATTGTGTACAATTTAGTGTATACTTATTTAGTTAGACGATCCAAGTGTCTCATAAAAATATTAAGAGCTAGCTGCAAAATACCTTATATACAATTTTTTACCAACAATCCTCAGAGCCTAATGTCAGGCCATCCTCTTCTAACCGACTTCCCAAAAAACGAGGAGGTTCTCAATTTGGAGCGTATAATATTAATATTATATCTAAAATAGTGTGCAAATTGTACCAGATATCACAAGAGTCGACTTGATATGGTACACAAATATGTCGCTCTTTACATATAAAACGTCGTTTTTATACAATTCTAGAACGTTTTTTGAACTTATGCATATTGCTATTTAATCCTTTCATTTGGTATTTTGAGTATTAATCAAGTATTTAAAATACGTAATAAATTACAAGTAATAAATTTTTTATACATTAATATTGTGTTTTCCTTAGACGAAAGAATACTTTTACAATTTACAGAAACGGCAAGACGAGCTACCGATATCGTGTGATATAAAACTACAAAGGAAGTTGTGGACGGAGTTTTCAAGGAAACAATTTATCATTCTAACGGATAAGACAATGGCCGACGTGGTTAATTACATCGGGCAAACAAAGCATTGTTACAAGGAAAAAGGTTTAAAAGCTACTAAAGTTGTTTTTGCTGAACCGAAATAGGTAGGGTGAAATAGGAAAAAACAACGTCAAAGTAACTAATATTATAAATGTGAAAGTTTGTTTGTTGATCAAAGCGAGGTCTTAGAGTCGTAATGGCTTAGGGAATGTATGTTTGTATGTTTGTGAGTTGTCCGATTATGTCTAGTGTGTTTTTAATCGTATCTCGATAACTATTGGTAGGCGAATAGTTTAGACAAAAAAAATCTTAAGTTTCATCCAAATTCAAATCGTTTATTTTTCAAATTGGCTTTTGTAAGGTCTTTTAAAATGTCACATATACTGTTAGTAACATTTGTTTACAGTAACTGAAATGTCAATGTCATGATAATATAAAACAGTGGTTCCATCTGTATAATTGATTATTGAGTATTATTTTTTATTTAATCTTGAATGTTTAAGTATTAAATGCATTAGTTAACTTTGTGTAATATTTAATATTGTTATTAATTACTATTGTAAATTGACATGAAATAAAACTAAAGTCATGTATCTGTTGTTTATGATATTGTCATTTACCCTCTCTTAGATGGTGTGTCATTGACTATTATAAAATAGGTTGTATTCCTCTCAGACTGTTACGAAACATTGGATAATAAACATGTACGTGCAAGTGATGTGTATCATTGGAAATAATTCCTAACAGTACTTATATTTTTTTTATTTACCACCGCTTCAGAAGGCAGTGCAGTATTTGCTTTGTTAGTGTTCGTGCGCCTATGAACTTTTTTTATGTAACAGCAGGCAAGCGGAGCATGCGGTTCACCAGAAGTTAAATGACTAACCGCAGCCCATGAACATCTACCACAACGTATCACTTTTCCGGCTTGAAGTAGGAGGAGAGGATAAGAAGAGGAGTAGTCCTCTTGGGAAATTGGGAAAGGACTAGAACGGGATATACGGGAATACAGCTTACCCGTTCCAATTGTTTGTTATTTTGAGCCAAAAATCATCGAATTTACTTTTTAACATGAAAGTACACGTTGGTACACCTTTCGGGCAAGCACAAACTACTCATTTATGTATTGGGGTCCCGTAAAAGCCGTAAACAGTGCGTTTTACTGCCCCAAATTACAGGTCCCTCTGACCTCTAACGAACACACGGTGGAAATAAGCCACACACATCCCATTTATATTATAAATGCGAATGTTAGTAAATCAAATCAATTTTAAATAAAAAACTTTTTAAAGGATTTTAAACGCGGTTTATTATACATTATTTTACATTTTTATTTTACCCGACCTTTCGAGCACTTTACAACGAGCGTGGTCACAGGAGACTGTTGTCGGGTTAAATAATAATGTAAAATAATGTATAATAAACCGCGTTTAAAATCCTTTAAAAAGTATTTTATTTAAAATGGAAAGTACTCGCGTTAAAACAAACACAAGTTTATACTATAAATCAAATCAAATCATTTATTGGGACACAAAACTCATTATACATACAGTTACAAACATACATTTAAACAAGATACTTAAGTAAATGAGTGCCCCAACTGGGTCTCCACTCAATGTATAGACGGAATTCCAGCACGGTATTCTATTCTATTCTATTAAATCAAATCAAATCAACATTTATTGTGAACAGGTTACAAGTTGTTATAATTAGATGGTCCTCTGTGATCTCCCTTGTGGCGCACAATTGATGTATATTTGTTACTGTTTGACGCAAAAACTATTGAACGGATTCTGATGAAACTTGGTTTATTATTATTTTACATTATTATTTAATCCGACGTTTCAAGCACTTTACAGCAAGCGTGGTAACGGGTGACATATAATAATGTATAATAAACCGCGTTAAAATCCATTATAAGTATTTTATTTAACATGGAAAGTAGTCGCGTTAAAACAAACACAAGATTATCTAAATATTTCATTGTTACCCATTCCAAACATCGGTAAGTCCCAACGCATTGACGGGTTGCATTTGAATGCCTGACCCTTTTGTACTTCGGTATTTGACATCAATATAATATAATAAATAAATAAAATAATATAGACCTTTGTACTAGCCACATAAGGTCATTTGTTTGCTGTGTTATTTTACATAACCTAACTAAATGAGAAATTAGATTCCTTGCATAATAACAATGGCGATATTCAATTAACCGATTTGCCGACCGATTGGTGCAGTGATGTGGCAATGGTCTATTGCACCGAAGGGTGTGGATTCGATCAACAAAAGTAGAAAATGATGATGATGATTGTAATTTTCTACTGTTTGGGTGTTTCTATGTATAGTATGTATGTATTTACAAAAAAAAAGTATATTCATGTATGTCTAACAATTATTTAGTTTCCATAGTACAAGCTTTGCTTAGTTTGGGGCCAGATGGCGTAGTGTTAAATGTCCAGGAATATTAATTTATATTTATTTTAATTAACATATGTGTTGGGCTGTATCCTATTAATCGTATAAAAAGTGAGTTGCAGCCGAGCATTGCCCGATTGGGCCAAGCTCGCACCGATGTAATTACCACTCCCAGCAGAAGATCGGCGTGAAGCAGTATTGCACTGTATTACGTTGAGCGGGGGCCGGAGGCCTGTATTCCCGTCCTATTCCTCGTCCCTCCAGTTCTACTCCTCTCCCAATTTGCCATCCTTCCTTTAAGTCGGCAAAGCATCTGCGACAATCTGATGTTGCAGATGTACATGGGCTGCGGTCAGTCACTTAACATCAGGTGAACCACATCTTGCTGTCTACTATAAAGGGTTTAAGGGTTCCATACCCTATAGGTACAACCTATTACTAAGACATCCGACTGTCTTTTTGTCTGTCCATTTGTCACCAGGCTGTATTTTCTCTTGCCAACAAATATACTTAAAAATTTAAAATAAAAATTACGGTACGAAATCCTTTTTTGCGCGAGTAGTACTTGCACTTTAATTTTATTTTTTATTGCACAACCCATCTCAGCACTACGATACTGCCAAAAAGTTTAAAATTCGCTCTAATTTATATTTTTGTTTAATTAAATAACGCGGCCGGGTTCCGACGTGACTTAGAGACCATTAGAGATAAAGGTGCAGTTCGTTTTGTAGCGATTGGCGATTTTTCAAAGTAAAAGTTACAGAATTTAGATCAGTATTTCCTTGTTACAAAAACGATAATTGCGGAAAATTTTAAAGAGGCAAACTTTGTTTATTTGTAATTAATAGGCTCAAGAACTACTGGACCGATTTTATAAATTCTTTCGCGATTCAATTTGGGTTAATTTCTTTCTCCGAGCTTATTTTATGCTATGTCTATGTTAATAGTTTTCATTCTAAACGACAAATACTCTATTTTCACTCATTAATCACACTAATAAAATTAAACAGCCAGGTAACATTTTTTTTATGCAATTCATTGCCTGTGCCCCACAATTAGTTTATACTAGTCACAGATGAGAAAATAATAGGCAGATGGAGTGTTCCGAAGACTCGAGTGACGCTAACTACAGATGCATCTGTGTGAGTGAAATTTGAAAATTTGGAAGCCCTCGTGATGTGTTGTGTCAAACTAGACGAACATTTTTGTATTTGCTTTTCGGTGTCACTCGAGTCTTCGGCCGCACTCCATCAGCCTTTTATTCTCTAATCTGTGATACTAGTATAGTATTATGTTATCTGTGGTTTATACGTATATCTACTGTCCCCGTTCTCTTGGGATTTGGTGAAAATCCTTTTTTAGCGGATGTCTACGTCATAACATCTATCTGCGTGACAAATGCGAAAGAAACACTGGCTGTCTGTCTATCTGTCCGTCTATCTTTTACTCACGTCAAAACCACTAAACCGATTTAATTAAAATTTGCAACAATATAGTTTGATAGCCGAGAAAGAACATAGGATACATCCTGGAAATCCCACAGCATACGCGGTTGTATTCGCGAAGCAAATAATAAGTATAGTTTGTAGAAATGATTTCGCTGACACTGAAGCCACTTACCACGCTAAAAGTGCGCCAAGCGAGCGAGTATTGGCTGTTTTATTTAATTTCTAAAGCAGTGGTTACCAACCAGTGGTTCGAAATGACGGCAGGGGAATATTGCGAGCGATACCTTTCACGATATTTCCTGCTTTCTTTCCGACTAGCTATACCTCGCGTACATATCGTAGTTGTGGTGTTTCCGTGATTAAAAGCATCCTATGTCATTCTCCTGGTCCTAATTTCCTGATAAAGAATGAATTATCATTCATTCGTTCATTCTTCCTAAGAATTTTCTGCCAAATTGGTCCAGCAGATCTTAACTTATAAGTGTTGTAACAAATCCGTCTTTGTTTTATATATGATTGAATTTTGGGACAAGTTGTATAGATAAAACAAAGACAAAAATAATTTATTGAACACCAGAAAACACACAACGTGACAATACAAAAGAAACGTTAAAAACGTTTATTTTAAGCAATTAATGTAAGTAAAATATATTTATAACATTTATGCCACGACTGTGCAGTAGCGCGGAGTCAAATAATAAATAATAGTAAATATTCAGGGACAATTACCACAACGCCATCTAGCCCCAAACTAAGCAAAGCTTGTACTATGGAAAGTAGATAACTTATCAGTTACAGACATAGGCATAGACACACTTAAACATATATTTTGTAAATACATACTATAGATAATACATACTATAGATAAATTAAGACAGTTGAAAATTACAACGTTCATCACATAATAATTTTTCTACTCGTGGGGATCCACAACCTACGGCGCAATAGTCCATTGCCGTATCCACTATGCAAACCTTAGTCAGCATATGCTGCGTCGATGACTGCAGCGCTGATTTTCAGCAGCCTCTCTAAATAACGTGTTTTTATTTCAAGTCCACAATCCTTTCACAGACGATAAAACCTTAGTTCGGCGCAATAATCCATTGCCGTATCCACTACGCCAATCGGTTCATCAAAAGTTACTCAGCATATGCTGCGTCGATGACTGCAGCGCTGATTTTCAGCAGCCCCTCTAAATAACGTGTTTTTGTTTCAAGTCCACTATCCTTTCACAGGCGATAAAACCTTAGTTCGGCGGTCAACATAAAATCGAATTTAACGACTCGGGGTATCAGCATGGGGTTGTAATCTTGCCTTTTATTATCAGTCTCGTGACAGCTATATCATTTTTAAGGTACCGTATATCTTATATATATAAACTAGCTGCGCACCAGGGCTTTGCTTCCGTGGGAATATCGGGATGATATATAGCCTATAGCTTCCTAGATAAATGGTCTATCTAACACTAAAAGAATTTTTCTAATCGGACCAGTAGTTTCTGAGATTAGCGCGTTCAAACAAACAAACTCTTCAGCTTTATAATATTAGTATAGATGAATCGCAAAATGTGTTGGTAAGCGCATAACTCAACAACGACTGGACCAATTTGGACAATTCTTTTTTTTAAATGTTCGTTGATGTTCAAGCATGGTTTTTACGGCGAGAAAAATTCGAATTGCCGGGTCCACGCGTTACACATAAAAATCCGTTTATTATTATTATTTTGAATTGAAGATTGGCGCAGTGGATGTGGGTTCGATCCCCACGAGTAAAAAATATAATGTGATGAACATTGTAATTTTCTACTGTCATGGTGTTTATCTATCTATAGTATGTCTTTACAAAAGAAAAAGTATGTTTAAGTATGTCAATGAGTTATCTAGTTTCCATACTACAAACTTTGCTTACTTTGGGACTAGATGACGTAGTGTTAAAAATAGTAAGGAATAATAGCTTTATTTATTTATTTATTGTTTTAAGGATCACCAACATAACATACACTGTAAGAATGATGCAAGTTTTGTGAAATTATAATAACAGTATTAGTGTTGTCAAAATTATGGCAACCATTACTAAATTAAATTAATAATAAGATCGCAAAAATAGCCTGCAGCTAATACAATTATGTTATCTTTACTAGCTTTCTGCCCGCGGCTTCGCCCGCGTGGACTAAAAAATTCTATCCGTTGTGGATTTTCAAAGTAGAGGTGGTATGACAATTGTTAAGATTTAAAAACGTACGTATCTCGTCAATATTGAAATTTTGGAAATCTGTCGTATACTCTCAGAATGAAAAAAAATAAATAAAAAGTTTTTTTATTTTCTCACACTTAATAAGACATACATAGTAATATTTTGACTCCTTATCTAAAATTGAGTGTGAGACTGGTGCCTAAAATAGGCAACTAAATACCTGTAGTATAGGTCACCAGGCCCCCACTCATCTTAACAAAAGACTGAAACGTACTTAAAAGAGTTGTTGTTTGCATACATTTAACGCATATTTGCTTATGGACACAAATAATATCTTCTGCATGTTGGTCAGTTTTTGTTGTGATTGGCCGCCATGGTCATAATCTACTTTGGAGATCTAGAGAAGCCTACATTTATCGTTAAAAGGTGCTGTGCAAATAACACTTAAAAAGATTCAATTTAAAGTACCTACGCGCATTGATGATGTGTTTTGATGTACCACTTTGAACCCTCATATATTTTTTATTTGTTAACCCATTTGAATGAAACAAACACTAAAACCTCTGGTGGGCTTGCCGTAATACATAATCGAAAACCGTATTTAAATCGGTTAAACCGTTTCGGAGTTCAGTGCGTACAAACTCCCGACAAACAGACAAACATTCTAAAAATCATTGTTTTGAGTTTAGAATCTATACATATAATAAAACAGTAACCGAACCATTTCTGTACATTGAATATTTTTCAAAAAGAGTAATTGGTATGCAATATGTATGTTCTATAGATACCTAAACCATGGTTAAAAAAAT
>LQNK01002562.1:36278-51902 GCA_001586405.1 Phoebis sennae | reverse complement strand
TCTACGATTTTATTATATGTATAGATATTATCTGTGGTATGTATAGCATAAAGTGGATGTGTGGGTTTAGATAAATACTTTGTAATAAAAACTGCACGCGTAGTGTAATACGAGTGGGTGGTATGATAAGTCATGATACGGCAGCCTTATAAACGTTTCGGGGAATACCCCACTTTATTTTGATATGGCGCAGTGGATATGACAATGTATGAACGCCACAGGGCGCGGATTCGATCCGAACGGATAGAAAATTATGATGTGAATAGAAAAACACATTTATTAAGACACACAATAACAGTATAGAAGGAACATTAATATTTGCAAACAGATGGATACATGAAAACACATAAATTATTTTATTCTATGTAGGTAGGGTTAATACTTAATACCCTACCTACATAGAATAAAATCCTAAAAACTAATCATTATTGATTCCAACTATTTTTTGCAATTAATATTCAAACTTATTTATGCTACCTTTCCGCCCGCGGCTTCGCTCGTGTGGACTACTAAATTCTTTCTTCTCTGATTGATATAGTGTAAAGAGCAATATTAATCTGCATTAAATACCTCAGTTAACAAACATAATATTTATTTAGATAAGAAAATTACTTCGAAAACAATTAAAAAAAAAAAAATAACATGAAAGTGATTATTGACAGTCAACTGTAAGAGACAGAGATATGCTCTCGCGGACTTTTTAACCGACTCAAAAAAGGAGGTTATCAATTCGACCGTATTTTTTTGTGTATGTCACCGCATATCTCCGGCGCTTATGGACCGATTTGGAAAATTATGTTTACATTTGAAAGAGTAGAGTTTCAGTGTGGTCCCATAGAAGTCTGATCATCCATGTGGAAGATATTCCAGGGAACTCCTCGAAAATCAACGGAATAAGCTCTGCGGTTAAGGTTTAATGATGATATATCAACTGAATTGTGACTAGATGATGTGATTACCCTTCACAGGGCACTAAAAAGGGATTTCTGCCAAAAAATAGAAGCCTTTATCTATTTTCAATTTAAAAAGATTTTGCACTGACTTTTTATAGATTTTAACAAAAATTAAATAAAAGTTAATTTCTACTTTTTAGAGCGAGGAAGTCGGTTCTATATTTTGGCAAAAAAAATTATTTGTGACTAAAATTGTGTACTTCAAATCATACACATTATAGCACATAGTTCTACTATATCTCTGCTACTTTGCGCAACGTTCGCACGGAAAGATCGCAATTGGCTATTTATTGCTATTTATTGTTGAATAAAATATCAATATAATATGTTGATATATTGACGTATTTCTGCTAATTTCCAAAAAAACGTATAATAAATTATATACCAAAACCCACCTCAAGAACTATTGTTGAAAACCGTATAAAATCAGTTCAGTAGTTTTCGAGTTTATCACATACATCCAGACACGAGGACACGACCGGGGACTTCTTTTTATACTATGTATAGATAGACATAAATGCCATAAAAATATTTTAAGAAAGGAAATAAAGTTGTCACCCGTGTATTCTTTACCCACTGTCCATGTGTTATTCTAATGTACAAGCTAAATTACTGTGAAGTTTGATCCAAATCCATTCAGTAGTTTTTAATAACACCATTTTCTTTCCAATTTGATTATTTTCACGGGCTTTTCTTATGAATTGCTGGTCTGATTTTTATTTATATTATATACCTAGTATATTATATACGGGCATAGGGTTTAAAATGAAACAAATGTCCCTCAAAAAATATTACTCTTACTTTATACTAACAAATATTTCAACGTACTTAAAACAATATTAAATTAACAATTTATGCTATTTACCGCTTGTTTTATTTAGTTGATTACATGATTACATTCTGATTACACAATAAAATTAATCCCTTACCTCTAATACATAACATATTCTTATACATATTATATTCATAACATAGTGTTGAGAACAATCAATATCTTAAACAGTATATAACACATATAGTAAACAGCGACGAAGTAGTCGTAGGAAAAATCATACCAAGTAGAACTTCTTTGAAAATCCAAAATATACAAAATTCAGTGGTCCACCCGAGTGGAAGCGCGGGCAGAAACCTAGCTTAGTAGTTACACAAACCAGATACTACCAATTTACAATAGTTAGAGATAGTTTTAATGCAACTATTCAATACATCGACAGATAACGTTGTGTAAAATGTTGGATAGGTAATTATTTGATGTATGTTTACATATCACATATGTGAGTTTTCCATTGGAACAACTATTTCTTGTGTACTAAATGATAGACGTCTCGATTTTAATACTACACGTTCATACACTTTAAATATTATAAAACAGGCTACGATTAATAATAATAAACCAATACAAATATCTGTAAATAGCGATCGATTTTCACCTTTAGTAAGACGTTCGTTAAGCGTCTTATTCATTATTAACAATTGATTAGATATATCTGAGACTATTTTATTATTTTTATCATTTAAGTCTTGCACCCTCCTCTCTGGGATTGATTTTTTATCCTCTTTATCTGACAAATTAAGGTCGTTTTTATTATACATCGATTCCTTTAGATCACTTCTGTTTTCAAACTTCAAATACCTTTCTAATAGCTTGTTTGTTCTATTATATTCTATCGCAATATCATTCATTTTCTCTCTAAGCAAAATATTTTGATCTGAAATAGATTTACCAACATCTACGTTTGATTTACTTATTGATATATTAAACAAAATATCTCGGATGTCATTTAAAATTGATCCACTTTCTATGGAATTCGTATTTTTCTGAAATTGATCATTATCACGATTTCCTTGACATGTAATTCCATCCATATTGTGATAATTAGTGTCCAATAATGTTATTGCTGTTATGTTTAACTTGATGGAACTTTTTTTGAAATTCGTTATCACTTCACAGGGAATAAGATTGCCGCCAATGCTAAGGATTGATATATGCTGATCCGAAAGTTCGTCAAAACTAATTTGACTTATCTTATTGTAATCGACTATCAATACTTTTAAATTAGGAACGTCAAAAAATCTTGCGGCTTTTACATCATCCATTTGATTATATGATAGATCAAGTACTCGCAAAGATATTAAACCACGGAATACGCCGTAACCGGGAGATGTTAACTGATTATGTGAAATATTAAGAACATTTAAGTTTATATTTTCCTTAAACAAACCTTGCGGTAAAAATTTCAACTGATTAAAGCTTAAATCTAAAAAAGTTAATTGATAAAAATTTGATAAAACTCCAATTTGAAGTTCTTTTATTTTATTTTCTCTTAGCGTTAATACTTCTAATGATTGAAAAATATTAATGTGAAGAGAAGCTACATCACTAATACTCGAATTAGACATATTTAACTCGATCAAATAAGATCGCCGTATATTATTAAAAACAATTTCTTTAACAATACCGGATAAAAACAGTTTTTCTAGGTGCGGCTGGTTTCCGACTGAAGTAGTATTAAATTCAATTTCCTCATTATAAGATAAATCTAAATGTGAAAGCTCTTTACACTTTGAAAATATTTTATCTGGCAAAAGTTTTATGTTATTATATGCAAGATTGATTGAATTTAAGAAGACCATATTGTCAAAAATATCAGATGATATGGTATTAATCATATTATGATGTAAATAAAGAGTTCTCAAATTAACTAGTGACGTAATATTCACATAGAACTGTTTCAGCTTATTGTACGATAAATCGAGATAATTAATGTTACCTGTATTGATAAAAGCATTAAAATCGATCTCACTAAGGGCACTACGCGATAAATTCAGTGTATGAAGATTAAGCATATTATTGAAAGAGTTGTTTTGGATAATATTAAGATATGTACAAGAAATATCAAGAATTGGTAATGAATTTAAACCATCAAATGTATTATTCTGCAAAGCATTCGCGAGTGAGTTTTGAGATATATCAAATGTGACCAATTCACTCATATCTACAAAAGAATGAGCCTCTATTTGTGTTATATTATTATAAGAAACATCTAAAACTTGTAATATATGCAAACCTTTAAAGTCGTCTTTATTTATAAATTTTATTTTATTTCTGCTCACTGATAGATATTCCAATGCTAGAAGATTGTCTGTTTTGAAAACTAAGGTAACGATTTGGTTGTTTGATAAATCTAAGCGCTTCAAACTTCTTAAATTGTCAAACGCTTTTATAGATACATTTTGAATTTTATTGTTATTTAAAAGCAAATCTTCAACTCGATTTAGACCAACAAAAGCGAAGTCTTCCACCATATCAATATTTTGGAAACTTAAATCCAGCTCTGTAACCAAACTTAAACCCTCAAAAGTGCCTTTTACTAGTGATCCTTTTAAATTATTATCCAGTATTTTGAAGTTAGAGATATTTTTACCTTTAAATATACATTTAGGTATAACTTCTATATCGTTAAAGGATAAATCAATATTTTGTAGCAAAGTGTTATAAAACATTTGTTTTTCCAAATACTTTAGTAAGTTATTATTTAAGTTGATAGACGACAAATAAGGCATATTAGTGAACATATTATTTTCGACTGAAGATATTAAATTGTTGCTGAAGTCGATCTTCTTTATATTAATCAAATGTTTAAAGTCACTCAGAAGTAAACAATTGATTGTATTGTTATGAGCAATTAAATATTGAAGCTGGTTAAGGCCTAGCAAAGATCCATTGAATTCGTTAATGTAATTCGAAGCTAAATTCAAATACAGAAGATTACTAACACCAACGAGTGATAATGAATTTAGATGTATTATTTTATTATAAGATACATCTAAATATTCTAAATGCTGAAATCGATGTAAAATTCCTTGATTTATATTTATCAGATTGTTGTGTGAGATATTTAACTTAACTAAATTAGTAAATACATACTCAGCGTCATATATTTTCAGTTCATAGATGGAGTTGTGTGAAAAATCAAGATTTTTTAAATTTAATAAGGACCTCCGTGAACTTAGCACTGCCGTTTTAAGTACATTAAAAGACAAATTTAAACTTTTCAAATTTTCCATTTCCTTCAATAGTGGAAATTTGGTAAAATTATTGCTATTTAGATCTAATTCTACGACTGTATCGTAGCGGAAATTATAAGAAGTTGGTATTTTCTCAAAGTCATCTAATAAATTATTCTTATATACGAGTATCATAGGTAGTATTTCATGACTGTTAAAATAATTAATACTTAAATCATAACACTTCTCGGGTACTCTTAGCGACTGTGGCGCTGAAAGAACATCTGAGCATATTGCTTTAATAAAACACGAATCCTGATTGAAGTTACATTCTTCAAATGAAGTCCTTACTACAGCTATTAAAAAAAACACGGTTGCTGAAACAAAGAAGAATTATTATTATTCTATGAATAAATAATCTACCTTCGTGACTTGATCAATATTGTATCAAAGATTATGGATAGATTGTTATGTCAAATTATATGACAATAGGTAGACAAAAGTCATAGCAAATGTATCCGTCGTTACGATATTGAAATCAAAGTAAGTGCACATAGATAGATTCTCTAACTTTAGTAAGCAAAACAAGGGTTAGATAGAATATTGAAAACGGTCGTAAGTCGATTGTATCTGCATGCGGTTTCAAACGCAGCGAAAATAAATACCGAAAAGAATGTGCCTTTCATAAAAAATCCTTAAACTTTGTATCGACTGACTGGCTTTATTGGCCAGAAGAGAAATAACCACTACTCAATCGACCCATGTAAACGGGCCGTAAGAGATATAGTACCAAATCGGCGACCTTATCGCTTTCGCGAGATTTCTTCGCGACAACAGATGCTACAAATAAATAACAATGCGACACACTATTACATCTATAAACAAAAATATAAATAAATAAATAAATATTCCTGGACATTTAACACAACGCCATCTAGTCCCAAACTAAGCTTGTACTATGGAAACTTGATAACTGATAGACATACGTAAACGTTTTTTTTTGTAAATGCATACATACTATAGATAAATTAACACCCAGACAGTAGAAAATTACAATGTTCATCACATGGTAATTTTCTACTCGTGGGGATCGAACCCACACCCACCGGCGCAATAGACCATTGCTGTATCCACTGCACCAATCGGGTCGTCAAATATGTAAAATTATTTGTCATAACATTAAAAAGTTATTGAGTTGTTTAATGTTTTACAAATATACAGTGTGTTTTTAGACAAGGGACGCTTCAAACCAAAGCCAGATGATTAGCCGTACCTTATTTAAATATGCATAAATATTTATAATTTATATTTTTGTTCATGCATTATTGTAATTAAATTAAATTTAACATAAACTAGCGACCCGCCCCGACTTCGCACGGGTGCAATGCTAATACTAAATTCTAATTTCTGTAGTAAAAAACTGTGAACGTTGTGTATAACAATTAGTACATTATTTTGTCAAATCTATAATATTGTAGGTTTCAGCGTCCGTTTGCAATTCCATCACATTATAAACCTCATAAATAACAATTATCCACTACTGAATGGTTGTTATCATACATATAAACCTTCCTCTTGAATCGCTCTGTCTATTAAAAACCGCATCAAAATCCGTTGCGAAGTTTTAAAGATTTAAGCATATAAAGGGACATAGGGACAGTGAAAGCGACTTTGTTTTATACTATCTATGTAATGATGATAACATACTAAAGACTTCCTAAAACATTTATATGTGGACATCTCATCTTTTGGCCCACTCAGGAATTGTATTTTGGAAAAAATAAATTTCATTCCGCGAATTATATTGGGATAGTGTTTCGAAAGTAAATATTACAATAGCATTATATACGGTGTTTAATAGCTAGCTTTCATCCACTGATAGGATATTCAGAACATGTACCTAAACACGTAAAAAATAATGAAAAGGGTGGGCGAGGCTTTGTTAATTTAATAAGATTTATTTATTGAACGTTTTTTATCGACGTATTTTTTCACCACAGAATTTTTATCTCGCTTCCTTGTACCAATATCCCGCTCTTGATAAACATGAAGTTTAATAAATACATCATATTAAATTGACAAAGCCTCGCCGACACTTTTCATTATTTTTTACGTGTTTAGGTACATGTTCTGAATGTCCTGTAAACGGATGAAACGCTAGCTATGAAACACCTTATATAATTAAACAAATTAATATGTTTTATAAATATGAATATATTTTTTTACTCGACTGCGACAGAAGATGGATAAAATTTTGATTGTATGTTTATATGTTTATATGAACATTTCTTTGGCACGCCCTACTGCTCAGATGTGAACGATGTTAAAACTTATTAATTTCATGAGATAGGTAAATATGTTAAGTCAAATCCAAAGGGTTTTATTTTTTGAACATATTTGTATTAAGAATCTTATAACAAACAGTGCAGCAAAAGCAGCAAAAACTTCGCAGGGCAAGGGCAATAGAAGCTAGCAAATAACTCTTGCAAAGGCAGAAAGGAAAAAAAAATAACTTAACTAATTAATTAAGTTAACTAAGTATTATTTATTATTTTTTTTAATTTAATTATAGTAAATATTATTTATTAAGCATCACACATAAAACGTAAAATAAAAGTTAAGTTGTTATTACAGCATGAATTTGAGACAAAGTATCTTTTCAAACAAAAGTTAATTCAAGACCAATCGCATCTCATAAGAATATTTTTAAATAATACAAATAAAATTACGAAAAACAACGTTCCAATGTTTCGTAATTTTTTATGTGTTTTTTTATGGTACAGCGGGCAAGCGGAACATGCGGTTCACCTGATGTTAAGTGACTGACCGCAGCCCATGAACATTTACAACAAATGTATAAAAAAAAAACCATAGTGCCGCAGATATCTTGCCGGCTTAAAGGAAGGGGAGGGGAAGAGGTGAGGATTAATGATAGGAATTTAGGAGAGGACTAGAATAGGCATGGAATGGGAATACAGGCCTCCGGGCACCCGCTCACCGTACGAAACACAGTAATATACTGCTTACCGCCGGTAGTACTTACACCGGTGCGAGCTTGGCCCAATCTTGCAATGCTCGGCTCCCACTCTTAGCTAACACGATTTAACGCTTAAACCGAATTTTAATTTCTTTTAAATGCCTACATCGTCCCTCAGCATTATTTATTTATTTAATTCAGACAACAATATAGTCCGGTCAAATTAGACATTCGGTGCTACATAAATTCGCAACAAGCTGAATTTCGGTACAATTGTTCAAAACACGATTATAAACAATAGCTGAAAGTTCCCCATCATTACCGTGTGTGGAAAAAAAATTATTCAAGGTCAAATATAAAAAAATGAGTTATTCGCGATTTTCAGCAAAACGGTAAGTTTTATCAGAAAAATACCACACTCTAAATTTGTAGATCATTAAATTATCTATAAAAAATATATCAATCCTTTTTTTCTCACGAGACACCGTTTCGGAGATTTGGCAGTGTAAAAAGTTGTAACAGTTGCAATTGTCATAAAATGCACACGTTTCCACGCCACCTATGAGGTTACTTAGCGCGTTTTTTTTAACGTGGTTTCCCCAGTAGGCCTACTCCACAAGTCAGTAATTATCCAGTTTAATTGAAACTATCGTGAATAATTGATATTAGCCAGAAAAAAAGCGATGTTGATAAAAAAAAGTACAGACATTTATTAGTCGGAGTCGTATTTTTCGAATTCTTCTCGATTTTCTACTTGTTCTTCTTCTTCTAGATTTTCTCCTTGTTCATATTCTCCTGGTTCGTCCTCGTCTTGGGTGCAAGTAAATTCAGCCAATAATACGTGACGTACTCATGCATGTTACAACTTTTTACACTGCGATGTCTCCGAAACGGTGTCTCGTGAGAAAAAAAGTATTGATATATTTTTTATAGATAATTTAATGATCTACAATTTTAGTCTGAGGTATTTTTCTGATAAAACTTACCGTTTTGCTGAAAATCGCGAAAAACACATTTTTTTGAGATTTGACCTTGAATTTTTTTTTTCCACACACGGGAATGATGGGGAACTTTCAGCTATTGTTTATAATCGTGTTTTGAACATTTGTACCAAAATTCAGCTTGTTGCGAATTTATGTAATTTCACCCTAATTTTTTGGTCTAATTTGACCGGACTAATAATCCATAATTTAATACAATACACATTAGAATTTAGATTATGTTAAAAAGTGATTTTTGGCCATGAAAAGGTTGGGTACCCCTGGTTAAAATGATTTGCTGGCCTATGTTATGGCATATTATAATGTGGGTGTATCATACCTTAAAGAAAATAATCCTAATCAGATCAAAATTATGGTTTTATGTAATTTTGACCTCATCAAGATTATTATAACCAAAAAATAATTTTTTATACTTACTTGACAACACGAAGTTTGTATAGGTAATACTGAAACAAAAATATAAAGATTATTTATGAGAAACACACAGATTAGAGAATAAAAGGCAGGTGGAGCGCGGCCGAAGACTCGAGTGACGCCGAAAAGCAAATACAAAAATGTTCGTCTAGTTTGACATTACACGTCACGAGAGCTTCATAATTTTCAAATTTTACTAACACAGATGCACGTGTACGTACGTGTAGTTAGTGTCACTTGAGTCTTTGGAACACTCCATCTGCCTTTATTTCTCTAATCTGTGGTGAAATATTACAAGTATGGAAATTATCATTTATATTTTTTCCGGAAAACCTAGCTATTGCTTCTTCTTCTCAGTAGAGGCTGCCTTCCGAAACGGTGGGAATTAAAAATAAAATACATATGTGACGATTCAAAAGAGCTTTCAAAACAGCCGATTTGTAAAAATAAACGATTTGAATTTGAATTTATTCTGTGGGTTTGTTTGACACTAGAAAAAACAGGTTCTAATTTTCAAATCAATTTCTAAAAGTTTTTTTTAAATCAGATAATAATTGGGCCTTGAGGCTTTTATTTTTGTTATTCCACTTAAATGAAACCATTCCTTTATTTTTGAAAAGAAATAAACTTCATTCGAATATTTCCGAAAAACCGCATTCATTTCTAGCACATTAATATCAGATTACCATTTTTGTAAATAATTTTAGATTTCATGGTTTTCCGTGAGTGGAATGTTCTACACTTTTAAGTACATCAGGTGACATCACAAGATTCCACCCGTATAAGCTGTATTTTTGTTCACGTTAGTTCAACAAAAAAATAAAGCACACTCAATATTATTACACCAAGTACACATTTAACACATTTATTGATATCCTAATAATTAAATTAAATTCAAACTTTTATTTTATTTAAATATTTTAATAAAGTACTTACCTACGATACATGTTTCATAAATTCTTTAAGTGTAATAAACAATATATGTTAATGTTATGAAATATGATCAAGTAGTGTTATTACACCGAAGTTCTAACTCATTTTATAGTCAGCAGATATTTTAGATTAGGGATGCCAACGTTAGCTATAAAAATTAATTTTAATTACAAAAATTCATTTTAAATGCTATACAAAACTAACTCTTGAAATTTCTCACTTGTAGTATAGTTCACGTAGACACCAAAACTTATCCAGTTTCTTAAAGTATTTTGATAAGAAACAGGGTCCCAAGTCTGCCAATTTAAAAATGTCAAAATCGCGTCTCGCTGTAACTTCGCTCCCGTAGCATAATGTTATACCCTAGCCTATGTTACTCGTCCCGTGCCTCCGAGAGCACGTAAAGCCGTCGGTCCTGCGCCTGACTCTCTCCGGTCGTGTCGGTCTGCCGTCCCATCGGGTTATGAGAGTAAAAGGACAAGAGAGTGCACCTGTGTTCGCGCGTACACTTGTGCACTATAATATCTCCTGCGCAGCTGGCTAGTCTGTTGAGATTGGCCACCATGGCCGAAATCGGTCAGGGGAGCTACTATTATATTATGTTACTCGTGGATAGTGTAGCTTTCGAAGAGTAAAATAATAATTTTTTAAATCGCTCCAGTAGTTTTTGAACCTAATCATTACAAACAAACAAAGCTTTCCTTTATAAAATTGGTGTGGATGTTCATCCACACACCTGTATTCCCAATATTTAAAAAACTATATCTCAGAATACAGGGAATTGTTTTGAATGTTTCATGTACGAATGAGTGCAAGATTGTTTTATGACGGCCACAAAACGACAGATTACAGAATAAAAGGCAGATGAAGTGTTCCGAAGATTGACGCTAACTACACGTGCGTCTGTGTGAGTGAAATTTGAAAATTACATAGCCCATGTGACGTGATGTGTCAAACTAGACAAACATTTATTTGCTTTTGAAGTTTGTATTTGCTTTTCGGCGTCATTCGAGCCTTCGGCTGAACTCCATCTGCCTTTTATTTATTAATCTGTGTAGACGGTCTTGTTAAAGGTATCAGTAGTCCCCCTGATTGGCAACCCTACTAATTTTATCATTCGTTTATCGGCTCTACAATTCACACAAATAACTGCTTGTATCCTTACAGTACAAGTAATATATAAATTATTTCCGTTTCATCACACAAAAGCTTGTTGGATTAAAAAAGTAACTTATACTTTATATCTTAATAATAGTTTGATCAAAAATGATCATGTCTCAAAAAGTATAAATTTACAGAAACCAATCTTACCGTCTACTTAAACCTAAAAACACTAACTTGAAAATTTCTTTAAATTGTCTAGAATCTTCCAAGGAACTATTATATTGTCCTATATTAAAATCCATATCAATTGTGTTCTCTTTTCGACATTCCGGGCACATTCCATTAAAATATGATAAGTATCCTCCACGACACCACAACTACAATCAGGTGAAATAGATTTGTTCATAAGGAAAGCAAACTTATTTAATGGAATGTGTCCGAAGCGCAATCTAAGAGCTAAAACTATTTCTCTCCTTCCCATACCTGCATTATCAATCCAAGCATAATTTGAAATAGAATATTGTATTGTAATAACTTATATACAAAATATATAAAAATACAAAAATTCTTAGTGATTTTGAACTAGCCCTGCCCCACGGTTACACCCGCGTAACGTGACCCCGTCGGAATTCGGGGATAAAAATCATCTTACGTTTTATTTTCTATCCCTACCTATATGTGTACCAAGTTTCATCTAAATCTGATCAGTAGTTTTTGCGTGAAAGAGTAACAAACACACATACATCCTCGCAACCTTTCGCATTTATAATATTAGTAGTAAGTCGGGATTCTTATCTGTCACTAGCTATGCCCCGCGGTTTTATTCGCGTATAAAGCCCGTTCCCGTCCCGTTCGTAGAATTTCCATTTTTTTGCTTAAAAAACTATTTCTAGTACTTTAATTTAGTTACAATCTAGCCTTAAGACTAATAAGTAACTTAAATCTAACTAATTTTGCTAAACTACTTATCTAAGAGCGTGTCCATTGACATTCTTATGAGTTCTATTGTTTTAAGGAGACACTTGTTTTTGTGTTCTCTGCACCAAACTGCACCATTCCCAGGATTAAAAGTCATTCTTCTGGTGGTAAGCTATCTCCCTACGAAATTTCTGTCGAATTGGTACAGTAGATCTTGAGTTATTAGTATTGTAAAAATCCCGTCTTTGTTTTATGAACATACATATATAGATTACGCTAAACTATTAATTCTGTAATATTAGAAGAATTATACACGAACGCGGGTGAAACCGCGACTCAGGCAGTAATTGAGTGAGAGAATCGAGCCCTTACAGTCGAGATGTGCCGGCGATTTTGTGGGGTAAAGTAGGCGATTGTTATATGAATATCATCGTAATTTATTATGTAATGAAAGGTCTTTATTTATACATTGCAACGCCCGGCCTAGCTCAAGCCTAGTAATACTAGTCGCTATATTCCACAGATTAGAGAATAAGAGGCAGATGGAGTGCTTCGAAGACTCGAGTGACGCTAACTACACGTACGTACAGGTGCATCTATGTAAGTGAAATTTGAAAATTACGAAGCCCTTGTGACGTGTTGTGTCAAACTACACGAACATTTTTGTATTTGCTTTTGAAGTTTGTATTTGCTTACACCTTTATTTGTATTAAAACTATAATATAGCAGATTATCTGTATAAACAACACAGGTTTTATCTGTGGAACATAGCATAGGGAGCAATTATTTGCGACAAAGATTATCAAATGAACAGAAATACCTTTTTCTACATCTTAGTACGATGCCGTAGTACGAAGAAAGAAAATATTTTATTTGACAAACACAGTTACTATTTGACGACCCGGCTAGCGCAGTGGATACAGCAATGGCCGGAGGGCGTGAGTTCGATCCCCACGAGTAGAAAATTACGATGCGCTAACGTTGTAATTTTCTACTGTCTGGGTGTTAATTTATCTATAGTATGTATGTATTTATAAAAAATAATAATACAGGATGATTATTTTGTTAGTAAAATCATCATCATCAATCATATTAATAAAAATATATTTTTAGGCTAATCTTCCCCTCAGCTTCTCCTTTTATATCACCTATTATTTCAAGACTGCATAGATAAACACCAAGTGTATTATATTATGTAACTTTATAAGGTATGTACAATTATTGTCACCTGAAACAAATGAATAAAGAAATAAAATTAAAAAAGTCCGTATCTACGCCCTACTCTTTGGTCACATAGCTGTATTCCCATTTCATCCAGTCAGCACCCAAGCATCAAATTATATACTCAGTAGTGGACTTTAAACGGATATATACTTTGCACATAACAAGAAGTGCAGGTTGGTAAGTATTGCTTTCAGTTTTATTTTGTACTTCGTTTGTGTATAGAAGTTTGTAGTTAAAACATTGTCATGCAAATATAATTTTATGTAAAAATTATGGTAGTTAACTTGTCATTGAGTATAAAAGTTCTACAGTCGTATAATTAGGTAGGTATGCCATTTTAAGAACAATAATCATTATTTTTTTAATTTTACGAATTCGATTGTAGTATACAGAATATATTATCAAATTGGTTTGTAAGTACTCTCTTTTTATTAACATACTATTACTATATCCCACGGTTCACCCGCGTATATTCCCATTCTGTGGGATTTCTACAATAAAAAGTATCTTATATCGTTCCTTGGGTTCTTAACTATATTGGTACAAAATTTTATCCAAATCGGTTCAATATTTTAGGCGGGAAGAAGCAACTGACATACGGAGTTACTTTCCCATTTATTATATTAGTAAGGATGTAATGATTTCCAAATATTCTACTTTAAGCAAGAATTATAATCTTTGTATAAATAAGCAATCAATTCAATTAGAATTAATAATTTACGTAATATTATGAATTATTTTCTTCATTTTACTTGTTACTGTCAGTTTAAACTTTAAAGTATTAACTCATTTTCTAATATTATTTTTAAATTATAAAATGAATTTAACTTATCTATATCTTATCTATCTCTTTTTTCTTTCAGAATCCAGTTTTAAGCCGATGCCACAAAGAAAGAAACGATGAAATCAGGTAGAGACAATAATTTTATGACTTCTATAAGGATATTACTTCTTAAAATCTACAATAATATTAAAAAGATGAAAACTTTGTTTCTTTAACAACCAAGTTAAGAATAGGCTCAAAAATTATTTTAAAAATCCTTTTCACCTTTCGAAAGCTACAGTATCCACGAGTAACATATATTTTATAAGCTACTAGCTTTCCGCGCGCAGCTTCGCTCGCGTGGACCCGGCAATTCGAATTTTTGCTCGCCGTAAAAACCATGCTTGAACTTCAACGAACATTTAAAAAAAAGAATTGTCCAAATTGGTCCAGTCGTTGTTGAGTTATGCGCTTACCAACACATTTTGGAATTCATTTTTATATATAAGATATGTATATAACATTAAACTAAAGAAGCCGCGCGGATCAGCTAGTAATTTAATAAATTCTTATTACTTCACTATTTTAATAAATCTTAAATTCACACAGATTGTCAAGTGTTCTCATAAGAACGAAAAAATATATAACCAATAAAAATACTTTTTAGTTAG
This sequence comes from Phoebis sennae, assembly GCA_001586405.1. Classification (NCBI taxonomy): domain Eukaryota; kingdom Metazoa; phylum Arthropoda; class Insecta; order Lepidoptera; family Pieridae; genus Phoebis; species Phoebis sennae. The sequence continues at coordinate 36,936 of LQNK01002562.1, read as the reverse complement.
TAAGTTTTTTGATATGTCTCTTTGGATTTCTTTATTTTATTTTATGTTTCCCTAAATATATGAAGAGAAAAAAAAGTTGACTAAATAATACTATTTTAAAACATTTATTTTAAAGTTAACTGATTAAATAGTTGAAATTTATGATTGCAAAGCTAGAATTGGATAAGCCCCATACATTTAGATTACAAATTATATCAAATTTTAGCAATAGATTCCATTACTATGAAGTGGACATACTTTTACATGACATAACAACTATATTTTTTTACTTAGGCTACTGCTAGCGAGTGGAATCCTCTACCTGCAAATATCTTCCCCAGTAATTTTTATTTTAAAACTATTTTGCACAATACATAAAAAATAAAACACAAAAGAGTACTATAATATGTTATAAATGATTGTACAATTTTGCGGCCTTATCGCTTAGCAGCCATTTCTTCAACCTAAGACGTAAAATAAGCAAAACAAAAATGTATCAAGTCACGAGTGAATAGACCTCTATCTAGACTGGTATGCTACTTCTAAGAACACATCATCGCTTTCCATCAGGCGGGATCTTGGTCCAATGCCTAGCTATCTCTTCACTACATAGTATAAAACAAAGTCGCTTTTTCTGTCATGTGTCATGTTGTATGTCCCTATGAACGCTCAAATCTTT
>LQNK01002562.1:1507-35029 GCA_001586405.1 Phoebis sennae | reverse complement strand
TCACTATTTTAGTGTCTCATAAAATTGACAGGGATTGTCAAGTCTTTCAGAAAAACGAAAAAATATATAACCAATACAACATTAATGAGTTAGTAGGTTTTTGGATGTGTCTCTTACGATTTCTTTATTTTATTTTATGTTTCCTTAAATATAGGGAGACAAAAAAAAGTTTACTAAACAATACTATTTTAAAACATATGTTTATTTTAAAGTTAACTGATTAAATGGTTGAAATTTATGATTGCAAAGCTAGAACTGGATAAGCCCCATGCATTTAGATTACAAATTATAGCAATAGATTCAATCTCTATGAAGTGGACATACCTTGTTACTATATTTTTTTACTTAGGCTACTGCCAACGAGTGAAATCCTCTGCCTGCATCTGTCTTCCCCAGTAATTTCAATACGGAATGTTTATTTTTTTTATTTTAAAACTATTTTGCACAATACATAAAAAAGAAAACACAAAAGAGTACTATAATATGTTATAAATGATTGTACAATTTGGCGGCCTTATCGCTTAGCAGCCATTTCTGCAACCTAAGACGTAAAATAAGCAAAACAAAAATGTATCAAGTCACGAGTGAATAGACCTCTATCTAGACTGGTATGCTACTTCTAAGACCACATCATCGCTTTCCATCAGGCGGGATCTTGGTCCAATGCCTAGCTATCTCTTAAATAAATTCAAAATATAAACACGTAGTTTCTTTCAATATTTTCAGTAACGATCGCGTTTATTCTGGTAATGGCACCGCTGGTCTCCTGCGACTGTCCCTTCGAGAGAATGCAAAACATGGGTCATTGCAACTACCACATCCACTGCACACACGACATCAAAGGCATCAAGACACGGCGGGAGTGCCAGGGCGCCACCAACTATGACGTCGTATTGGACGTCACCCTCACCGACGCCACGGATCACTTCCACACCACCTCAGACACAGACTTCCTTGCGATCCTTACGTCTCTGAAAATATCAGGTAACTGGCCTGAAACCAATCTCACTTTCCTCGATAATATGTACAAAATCAAGACTTTACATCTCATCGATAACCATATCAAACGAATAAACGATAGCCCCTTCCGCCATCTTAACAGATTAGAAAACCTCAACTTGTCAAGAAATCATTTATCAGACATTGAGGAATTGTTCCAATTCGATTCCTATCCAAACAAAATCAAGAAGTTATCACTATCACACAACGATATTTCAGAAATACCTGGCGACACGTTCTCAGAACTAACCAATCTTATAGAACTTGATCTATCTTATAATCAAATTGCGGAATTGTATGAGGAACCATTTTCGAATTTAACAAATCTCGAAACATTACGACTAAACAATAACCGTATCAAAAATCTTAATGGCGCTATGAATAATCTTTTAAACCTTAAACATTTATATTTAAGAGTTAACGAAATGCAGAAAATCGATATCGAGTCTATTAAAGTCATAAATCATTTGGAAACATTCGATATATCAAAGAATCGACTTGAAGATTTAAAACCGATTATATTTTCGAGGCATTGGTATCATTTTGATAATCGTTCGATATGCAAGATTATACTTTCTGAAAACCACATTTCTTATATACCTAACGCTACCATATTCACTGAAATGAATTCTCGTAAAACAAGAAACTCATTAAAACTGGGAGTTGACGTATTCACTGAACTCGACTTGTCCCATAATTCCATAACGCATATAGAATATAATGCTTTCCAGTCAATCGTCCAATTAATATCTTTGGATATATCATGCAATAGATTGACCACTTTTGACGTAAATGCAAGAGATTTAAGATTTGTAAAATATCTAAATTTGAGTCAAAACTACTTTCAAACATTGCATTATAAGAGTTTCGCTGCCATGATAAATTTACAAAATCTTGATCTGTCTCATAATGATATGGACTTCTTTCCGGATCAGTCCTTGAGTAACAATTATAGGTTAAAACTGCTAAATTTTACTTTCAACGATATTGTCGAAATAAATAGCTTACGTATATCATTCACTCGTGACGGTGGTGTATTAGATTTATCGAACAATGGCCTGTCTAATTTGAATCTACCTTCAGGTGACGCTCTCGGTTTAACATATCTGATCCTAAGTTCTAATAATATAACAGAGCCATTTCTGATTAAGCTAAACCATCAACCGGACCTATTAAACCTCGATATGAGTCGAAATTTAATACAGGAATTAGATAAATCATCCCTGCAGTTGCCCATTACATTAAGCTTGCTGGATTTAAGTCGTAATAACATTCAGAGAATCGGTCCTTCATCTTTCCATCGCGTTCGTCACTTGAAGACTCTACGCCTCTCTTATAACTCATTGACTAAAATTGAATATGGAGCATTTGAAGGGCTAACGTCGTTGTTAAATCTAGATCTTGCTCACAATAAAATTACATATCTAGATTCAAAAGTACTCATGGATTTGAAGATGTTAAGTATGCTGTCTTTGAGAGACAATGGTTTAAATTATTTGGATCATAGCGGCTGGTTCGGCCATAAAGAAGATTTAAGAGTTTACCTTGATGACAATGATTTTTCGTGTGATTGGCTATCGAAAGCGTTAAATGATTTCAATAATGGGTACTCGAGAATGCGTCCTACGGTGCTAAATACCAATATTAACGGGCATTCAATCGAGGGAATACCTTGTCAGGAAGCAGTTGGCGAAATTGAACAACCTAGTTCCAATTACTTGAGAACAGATGAAAGACTTTTAGTCATAAATAAGAAAATTCTAGAAGCTGTCCAGGAACAAACTTCGTTTCTTAGAAAACACATTTGGCGTTTCGTGCTGCAGGACGCAGAAAGAAACAAAACAAATAATAAATAATATAGGGTATAAACTACCACTTTTACTTTGAAGTCGTTTTTTTCTCAGTGTTTTATGTTTTATTTTTTGTGTTTAGGTTAAGTGTTTAAAATGTTATAATTTGTCTTATATAAGATTCTTTAAAAATGTACTTACTACAATTTTAAAAATAAACACATTAATAGGCAACATAATTTTTATTGCTAAAATAATTTCCCTCAAACTTTTAAAAACCAAATTTTTAGGTTATATTCTTAGCACAATTTGCGTATAACAGGACCTATTTAATAAAATCATTATTTTCCAAGAGTTTTTTCTTTCTCATCACATTAAGCCAAAATACTCGTATCCCTCAATCCTCATCAATCTCAAAATTTCTGAATATTCCAACAGATTTTTTGGATTCTCTTTTTATGATTATTAATAATTTCTCAAACCTTTCAAATTTTGGTTGAATATCACTTCATCGACATATTTTTACTGTTATTTAGGGTTTTATTCAGGATTCTGGGGTATTCAACAATGTTCATTGACTAACATCTTCAAATTCGGGATATTCATCACTGTAATCGACGCTAAACAGAGCAGCGCACTCGTCTTCACCTGCCAGAGCATCCCTGCTGACGTGAGCTGGACCTAAATCCATCAACTCCAACAAAGCCAAATCGTATTCAATGGACACCATAAAAGCTATTTTTACATCGGCCCTAAAAACATTCATGTTGATTATACAGAATCACCTCAAACATGTGGCGACGGGTTAACATTTTTTTTGTTATAGCAGGCAAGTGGGGCATGCAGTTCACCTGATAATAAATAAATAATAATAACGCCATCTAGTCCCAAACTAAGCAAAGCTTGTACTATGGAAACTAGATAACTGATAGACATACTAAAACATACTTTTTTTTGTAAATACATACATACTATAGATAATTGAACACCCAGACAGTAGAAAATTATAATGTTCATCACATCATAATTTCCTGTTCGTGAGGATCGAACCCACACCCTCCGGCGCAATAGATCATTGCTGAACCACTGCGGCAATCGGGTCGTCAAATGATGATGTTAAGTGACTGACCGCAGCCCATGAATATTTACAACATGAAGTGTCGTAGATGCCTTGTCGGCTTGAAGGAAGGGGAGGGGATAAGGAAAGCATTAATGATAGGAAGTTGAGAGAGGGCTTGAACAGGATGGAAGAGGAATGGGATACAGGCCTCTGGGCCCCCGCTCACCGTACGAAACACGAAACCGCTTTACGCCGGTCTTCTGCTCGGGGTTCGGTGTGAGCTTGGCCCAATCGTGCAATGCTCGTTTAGAAAGTCGTAGTTTTAACGACCTATTAATTACTTTATAATATAAAAAATAAATAATATATATCTATAGCTGATCCGCGCGGCTTCACTCCTGGAGCATGTTATTTAAATATTATGTGGTATACTCGTGGATAATGTAGCTTTCGAATAATGAAAAAAAATTTAAAATAGATCCAGTAGTTTTTGAGCCTATTCATTACTAACAAGCGAACAAAGTTTTCCTCAGGAAATATTAGTGTAGATATAGTAATACAATATCGTCATACTGCCTACGACGATTTATCTGAGTGAAGTGCATCCAAAATATCTAATTTTCTAAAACTGTGGCGCATAAATTAGCCTGAATTTGACCGATGGCACGGCAATGATGATTGAATATCCCCGTTTAAATTACACTTTATTCAAACTATCGAGACATTTATCATGGAGGTGATTTTATTGAAAAAATGTGTCTCCATCAATAATAGAAGTTTGCCTTTATGCAAATACCAATTACTAAAGTGTACTTTGAAAGAGGAATGAAAGAAAGAAAAAGCATTTATTCCAGAAACTATTATTAAACTAAACTATTAACTTTGCATATTACCGCTTTTAAGGGCGGGCTAATAAATATATTATAAGCTATATAATAATTAGCACGGTAAGTGCCTAAGATGCCATAAGGGCCCGGAGGCCCGTAATCCCATCCTATTCCTCTCTCATCCTGTTCTACTCTTTCATCAATAATCCTCTCCATATCCCCTCCTCATCCTTCAAGCCGGCGTGGCATCTTCAACACTTCGTGTGTAGATGTTCATGGGCTGCGATCAGTCACTTAACATCAGGTGAACCGCATACTTATGCCCGCTGTTAGATAAAAACAATGCTACGGGAGCAAAGCCGTACGGAGCAGCTAGTTGGTTATTTGTGTACGCGTATTTAAAGGAGTCGGAACTATTGTCTAAAAATAAGTTACCTTTATTTAAACCAAGTATACATACAATAGAACATTAAATACTTACGGTTCATAAGAAGAATTCGAAGCGTCAAATTGCCTTACACTGTACGCCAAGTGTTTTGCTTCGTAAGGGGATTTCAATTCAAATATACCCATCTGTAATGTCTTTTAGTTGTATTTAAGATTTTATACTCACTGCTTTATAACTGCTCTGCGGTATAGACCGACAGTTTCAGACCTTCGGAGGTCCTTCAGAGGGAGTGAGACGATTTAGCGGAAAGACGTGATCGCTACCGTGACCTTGACCGTGACCGTGACCGTGGCCGTGGCCGTGACCTTGACCTTGACCGTGGCCGTGACCTCTCGATCCGGAACTGTCGGTCTATATAGGATGTTACTTAACTAGCGCTTCATTTGTTTACAGGACATTCAAAACATGTACCTAAACACGTAAAAAATAATGAAAAGGGTCGGCGAGGCTTTGTTAATTTAACATGATTTATTTTAAATTGAACGTTTTTTGCCGCCGTTTTTTTTCACTACAACAACGCTGGCTATGTAATACATTATAAATATCTCCTCCACTTACTATATTCCATAATAATTTCGATTTTACGGAGACTCTACGAAGTTACATTTGCACTTTGCTATAATATTATTAAAATATAACATTTTTTTTAAAAAAACATTAACAAACATGTCTTCATGTTAAGTTTTATATGCGAATTACAGACAAAAACATTATATACTTACATGAATGATAGCTGATTTATACCGCCTTAAAACCTCAACAGCCTTGTGACGTTTACTAATATCTAGCAACACCAGAACGTGGGGGGGTAAGTATTCCGGTTCTGGGGTTACGTACTCTGCAACTAACTAAAAGATAATCATAGTGTAATTTTTGCTATCTATAGTATACAAGAACAACCCCCTGATTTTGGTCAAGGGGGCCAAACTCAACAGAGCCTTACACCCGTATTCTAATACGTATCTCGAGCATTCCTCGACTTTACTCAACCTCTGTCAACGAAAAATTATATTCTGACAATATAAAGGATAGAGGTGTTAAATTTTCTTCGCCGAAATTTTCTTAATAGACGCTAAGAAAATTGTGGACGTTAGTTAGTAGAGTTTTTTCCGACTCAGAATGTAAATATTCGTTAACGGAGGCTGAGTGAAGTCGAAGAAGGCTCGAGATATGTATTAGAATACGGGTGTTAGTCAACTACGCAGATATGGTGTCAGAGTAATGAGTTGTAATAAGTTAATTTGATTAGATTTATTCCTTTATTCTCATAACCTGATACGACCAGAAAGAGATCAGGCGCAGTACCGACGGTTTTAGGTGAAATTGAAATTTAGAGAAAATTTTGTGCCACAAAACTTGTAAAATCCCACTAGCATTATTTTTTATTATTTTACTATACTCTTAAATTATTACCACGCTTATCATCGGATACACAACGAAGACACAATGTAATGCTGTAGAGACGGCCTTATCACTATAGACCGATCTCTCCCAGGCAACCTTTTGGATTATATTTTGTGTTAAAGTCTGAATTGTATATGCAATATACGACGAAAATTATAATTGGTATACTTTAGGAAATAATACAGCAAGGCCATTCGATTTGGCAACATCGTTGGGGGGGGCGTAGAAACCCGGTACGACCAGCCCCGCTGGGGGGAAGTATTCATTGTCATCCTCCTCGAAACTACTCTCTTCTGATTCTGATAACTCCTGATAAAATACGATAAAATTCATTAATTTTTCCTTACAAAGTAAATTGTAAAAATATATATACAACAAATAAAAAAACAACAGTTGCTTTGTTAAAGAATCACTAGACAAAAAGTACTTTTTATACAGATAGACAGAGTTACTTTCGCATTTATAATACTAGTCAGGAGGTAAGGATATTAGTATGAATATCCTTTTTAATCGTAGACACACTTCGTGAATACATCCCAGGTTTAAAAATAAATTAAAGCCTTTATGAAGAAAACTGAGCTGTGTGTAGTGGTTTAAGAAAGAAAGAAAGATTTATTCAAACGCCACACAGAATCAGACATAAATAATAATTTAATTACACGTGCGTTGAAAGAGCAGCTGCTCAGCGTATGCTGCTCCTACGTTAGGCGCAGCGCTGATTTTCAGCAGCTCCCAATGGCATAATTACAATTGAAGAAGATTTAAGATATTAGCAACATTTGCTTTAGTTTTTAATTTGAACGAGTTAGCGAGGTTCAGGTCAGAGTGAAAATAAATATAAAAAAAATTCTACAATTTTTTTTTATATTTAATAGCCGAGTTATAACACAAATCCACGTACCTCTGGAATTACAATATCAACTTCCTCATTATCTGGCTCTTGGCGAAGCTGCTCCAAAGCAGTTAAGTTCTAAAAATAACACTATTTTTATCTTCAAACACCGATTATTACGTCATTATGGCTACATTAACATTATTTTGTAGAAATATCAGTATGGTATATGGTAAATAATAAGGGAAAAAAGAAACATTTATTCGCACACAAGATACATTAAAATAGAAACAAAAATACAAAAGAAGTCGAGAATCCGAAAATCGACTAGTAGTTTATAAATCACTAGTTGATCCGCGCGACTTCGCTCCCGTAGCATAATTTTATATAGCCCATGTTACTCGTGGATAATCTAGCCTTCGAATCGTGAAAGAATTTTTAGAATGGGTCCAGTAGTTTTGGGCCTATTTATTACAAACCAACAAACAAAGTTTTCCTCTTTATAATATTAGCGTAGACGACAAGTACATATATAACATATATATGTAACATATATATATACAGTCAAACCTGGATAAGTGAGAACTGGATAAGTGAGAAAACTCTATAAGAGAGAGTAATAGCCAGGTCCCGTCATTTTTAGCTCCTAAAACCTCTATTAGTGAGAGACAGAAACCTCGATAAGAGAGAGTCGTTTTTCCCTCATGGACCTCTATAAGTGAGACTGCTACTTATCTTTACCTCTATAAGAGACAGTAAAGCTTTGTTTTTATTAAAGAGGAACTATAACTCCAATTAAAATACATTCATACATCCATATATACAGGCTAGCTAGATGCAATACTTCTGGCAATATAAAGATTGACAAAAATCTTTGTTACATACAAAAAAACTGCAATACACGCCGCGCACAGTAGTAAATTGACGAGTTAGAGGAAAACAATAAAATTACAAAAGCAGAACTCGAACGAAATTGACGGATTATTTTAAGTGTAGATTACATTATACATAATATATATGTTGTGCATATTATTAAGCACAAAATTTTTATGATATCACATATTTACTACGTTCGCACTATTTGCTAAGACTTGTTATTGCTGCGTACCTCTATAAGAGAGAAAAACTACCCATGAACCTGCATTAGTGAGAAACTCGGGATCTATCACGTGCGAAGCCGGGGCGGGTCGCTAGTTTATTTATTTATTTATTTTATTAGGCATACATGCTAGTAGATCATTAAACGGTTTCTTATGAACTAATCCAACACTCTATAAGAAGTTTCACTAAAATTCATAGTGATTGACCGATTGACACACAAACATCCTATATTTCTTGGATTTTCTATATACTTGTTTCTAAAAGATACACGTAATTATAATTAGCATCGTATTCTTACTCCCGCTTTCAAAAGCTCCAGTTTTCGGTGCTCCTTTTGAAGTCTCCGGCTCTCAAGAGCCTCTTCTATCGCTTGCCGAGCTAAGCGTTGCATCTCTGACAGACGTCGCGCGCGCTTTTCTACGGCTTCCTCCTGTTTTTATTAAAATAATGAATATAGAAATGTTTCGTGGTAAGTTTTCCTTCTGAACTTGCTTATAACTGTAATTTATTAAAAATGTACGTTATAAGATGTCATGTCGTATACAAATATAGCTCCACGCAATTAGTTTATATAATTAACGGGGGAGAGGTGTTAATAATTAACGGTTAATCCAATTTCGATATCATTTGGTTGGCAAATAATTTATTATAAAAAAATTAAATTAAGTTCAAAGATGAGGGACATCTCAATACATTCATACTCATATCATTACTTAATTGAGAAGAAGTCGCTCTCTGTAGAGAACATCGGCGACGATAGGGGGTTACAAATTGAAAGGGGTCCAAAAAGGCGAGTTTTATATGAATATGACTGTGGATCAATTGAAAGTTATTGATTTATACATTATAACGCGAGGTCTAGCTCGAAGCGAGCCACTAGTTATTTAATTTGGACAAATCTTGCTAGTGATATTAAGATTGAGATTGTAGATTATAAGTAAGGATGAGAAAAAAGCAGGACCTTTTTCCTCTGTCTTTCTTCACGTCTCCTCCGCCAAACTTCTTCCTTTGTTGGACTATAAGTCTTATAAATTTCAAAAGCAGACTTCTGAAGAAGCTGCCCATCGGTTGTCTTTGAATCACTTAGTGCTTTTTTATCTTCATAAAGGATTTTTCGAACCACCGCTAAAAATAAAAGATTACCTTCATCTAAAAGTTTAAGTAAGTGAAGATAAATAAATAATAAGATGAAGTAAGCTTTCAAATAATAAAGTTTATTCTTGTGCAGCTCATCCATAAAAAAAAATCCAGAAACCCAATCGCAATAGAAAATAAAACCAAAAATTTACAATCATTTAAATCAGGTGTAGGTTATACTAATCTTTGAGATACTGGGTTATACCAACATTGCAACATAAACATCAATGCTTCTTTGATGGGCAATTTACAAATTTTTCTGGTGCAATCTCTATTCCTTTACTCTCATAACCCGATGGGACGGCGAATCGACACGACCAGCGAGAGATCAGGCGCAAGACAGACGGCTTTACGTGCTCTTCGAGGTACGGGGGTGTTCCAACACCGCCAACTTCCAGACTCAGGGCTATTTCTGAGATTTTTTTGTCAGAAAAATCCCACTAACATTTGTTTTTTGACCTCTCGACCTGTAGTCAAAGATGCAACCTAGTGAGGTAGTCATATCTACTATACATAAATACTAACAAACAAAATGTTTATCTAAGTCCAAGAGTCGGAAGCAAATGGCCAAAGCTGGTGCTGACGTCAACATAAACATCGATGCTTCATTGATGGGCGCGTCTCCTGCGTACAGAACGTCTAATGCTGTGTCATTGTCTAGCAGAACTTCTTCCCGACCAACCATGATGATGTCTGGAAGATAAGTCTGATTGTAGTTCCTTTATTTTTAGTCAACGACAGCGAGAAACGGTACTGGCTGAATTTCGTGTGATGGGAAATTGGAAAAGGAGTAGACCAGGATATGAGTGGAATAGGATGGGAATACAGCCCTCCGGACAATTTATAAAAGTTATTTTTAAATATAAGGTGCATAAATAAATCATATTAATTAACGATCCTTATAATTTTTACGTGTTTATGTACATGTTCTTAATGTCCTGAATACAAATGAAACGTAGGTAAAACTATGTAAAACGTTATATAAAATGTTTTGTTTTTTCCTCTTCCCCTATGTTTTGTTATCATTAGATTTTATACAGACTATCCTTTTTTTTACGAGGGGAAATGCCTTCGCATACCTGGCCGTCTGGGGAAACGACCGGGCTATGTCGGACTTGCACCGACTAAAACCTCTCGATGTTCCTTCACACACCTTGTGGGGGCTCACGGGCACGCTGTAGCATTCTTATACAGACTATCCTAGACTAACTATTCAGGTCCCATTGCTCATACAACTCCGGGTGGGCGTGTATGGCGTGGGGCCAGTACAGCACGAAGTTCAGTTGCTGCAGATGTAGCTCAGCTCGGCTTGACTAGCTTCCATGAGTTTTATCTCTTCTAACTTTTCGATATCGCGTTTTGTTTGCCATCCCTTCCAATTAATAAAAAGTAATCGCAAAACATCGCATGGATACTAACTATATTTTATTTGACCGCAGCCCATGAACATCTGCAAGAGCAAAATGCCGTAGATGCCTTGCCGGCTTGAAAAAAGGAAGGTGATAACAAGAAGATTTACAGGATAGGAGTGGGATAGGATAGCAATACAGGTCTCCGGGCCCCCGCTCACTGTAGGAAAAACATTTTTTAAAACTAGACTATATACAGATTATACATACTATTCAAGTCCCATTGCTCATACAACTCCGGGTGTGCGTGTATGGCGTGGGGCCAGTACAGCACGAAGTTCAGTTGCTGCAGATGTGGTACCATCAGCTCGGCTTGAGCCATGAGTTTTATCTCTTCTAAACATCTGCAACAGCAAAGTGTCACAGATGCCTTGCCGGCTTGAAGGAAGGGGAGGGGATAACAAGAAGATTTACAGGATAGGACTGGAATAGGATAGGAGGAGGAGGAGGAGTAGGAGGAACGAACCGTAGGAAAAACAGTATTTTTAAAATAGACTATATACTAGACTAACTATTCAGATCCCATTGCTCATACAACTCCGGGTGTGCGTGTGTAGCGTGGGGCCAGTACAGCACGAAGTTCAGTTGCTGCAGATGTGGCACCATCAGCTCTGCTCGGTGTCGCTTGCGGGCCGCCTGCCGCGCTGCCCGACGAGCCTCTATGAGTTTTGCCTCTTCTAACCTTTCCATATCGCGCTTTGATTGCCATCCCTTGAAATTAATTTAAAACGTAATCGGTAAGCATAGTGAACTGATCTTGAAAAATTAAAGATACTAATATTTTGTCTTTCAACTATACGTGCAGCGTTTTCAGCCGATTAGGGGTTTTCACTATGCTAGACAGCTTAAAGTACGTCAATGATCACAAAATTAACTTTGCCTTAAAAATATTTGAAGAAGGTATTTTGAGAGATACATAAAATATTGCTAATCCTGGGCTATCCTTAGCAACTTTTTTTATGTTATAGCAGGCAAGCGGGGCATGCGGTTCATCTGATGTTAAGTGACTGACCGCAGCCAATGAACATCTACAACATCAGAGTGTCGAGATGCCTTGCCGGCTTGAAAGAAGGAGCTATTATTAATATTATTAATAATCATAAAGTTGCTGGCACGCGCTAAGGCCCTTTCTACACATCAGCATACGCAGACGGCATCTGCTGAAGTCGTCCGCGGACTTGGAGGTGGGCAGACAGCCGTAGTAGGTAATTTACGTGTAGCGATACATCCGCCATACGTAGACAGATGACGTGCGCGTATGCGTCCGATGTGTAGAGGGGGCTTATCACAATATTAAACTTTGGGGAGAATAGCACGATGAAGCTTATTCAACTGAAAATCATATATTCTATGTTATACTTTTCTAATGGTTTGAGAACATTTTTTTAAATAAGAAAGACAGGACATCATGTAAGTAACTATTTATTATTCTTTCTTACGCCAACAATTTCTATTTACTAGACAAACTAAACAAAAAACCTTATCTACTTTAAAACCGCCGATGCAAATTCTACAAAAATAAGCGCGGTTTCAATTATAACGTTGAATTGCCAACGCTTGACTTTAATATAATTTACTGCAGACAAACAAAACCTTACAATTTCCTCAGGCGTCGGTTCATTTATTTCATAAGTTGGTCGCTCGAGCAAAAACCCCTTTTGAATCTGTTTATAAAACTCAATTTCTTCTCTAGCCACTGCCGAGAAACGTAAGTTATCTACGCCTCGAAAGATCCGCGTTATTTTTCTATTCTGAAAACAAATTAATTAAATAAATCAATAAATAAATATTCCTGAACATTTATCACAACGCCTACCTACAAACAACCTAGTCCCAAACTAAGCAAAGCTTGTTTAGAAACTACATAACTCATAGACATACTTAAACATACTTTTTTAGTAAATACATATCTACTTTCTTTTGATACATTAACACCCAGACAGAGGAATATTACAATGTTCATCACATAATTTTCTACTCGTCGGGTTCGAACCCACACTCTACGTCGCAATAGACCATAGCTGTATCCATTGCGCCAGTCGGGTCATCAATTTATTAATGAACTCTGAATCATGATAAGATCCAAATACTATGTAGGTCGGTTTTCGCCGTTTTTAAAGGACTTCAAAAATGGAGGAGGTTTTTTCTTTTTTATGGGCCGATTTAATGATAATGGTCCCATAGAAATTTGGTTCAATTCTGATCATCCTTGTGCAAGATATTCCAGGGGGCTCCTCGAAAATTAGCAGAATTAGCACTGCGGTTGAGTTTTAATTCTCTCTCAAACTGAGACTAATTTAGGATTGGCTCTGATTTAAATAATAACTTTTTGCCAAAAAATAGAACGGACTTCCTAACACTAAAAAGTAGAAAATACTTTTATTTTTATTTTTTAAATCTATTCAAAGTCTGTGTAAAATTTTGTTAAATTGAAAAAAAAATAGGTAGGTTACACATTATTGATATAACTCAAATTTTCATCAGAATGACGAACTTCACAAAAAAGCACCGCAATGAATAACTAAAAATAAATAAAAATACGTCTCGTAGACTTAATTTAATAAGTAAATTCTCACCAAAATGAACAAGAAGATAGGTTGACTTTGGTCTCTAAATCTTTTAAGTGCTTCTATTTCATCTGCGAGTACCTGAAATTCAGAGAGAGATTAATTGTAGATTATAAGTTGCTACGAATTATTTCAAATCCAATTGGTGCCAACTGCCAACGTATTGAATGAATAAAGTTAGAAAAGGTAAGTTAGTCACCCACTTTGAATTGATCTATCTACTTCTATTATCTATTAATGGCCATTTTCAATAATGTATCAATGATTATGGATAGATTGTCATGTCAAATTATATGACAATAGATAGACAAAAGTCATAGCAAATGTATCCGTCGTTAGGATATTGAAATCAAAGTAAGGGCAAAAAGATAGATTTGTCTGACTTTAGTAAGCAAAACAAGGGATAGATAGAATGTTGAAAACGGCCGTAATATGATATTATGAATGTGAATGCACAGATTAGAGAATTAAAGGCAGATGGTGCGTGCTGAAGACTCGAGTGGCGCTAACTGCTTGTACTGACACGTACATCTGTGTGCGTGTTATCTTACCAGATATTGATTGGATTAAACAAAAATTAGATAATAATCTTTTATTACGTGTGAAAGGATAATTCATCTTGTTATATATTTGCTTTTTGCAATTTTTGCAATGTTATAATATATAATTACACAAGACGCCATTTTTCAAGATGAATTACGAAGCCCTCTTAACATGTTACGTCAAACTAGACAAACGTTTGTATTTGCTTCTGACTTTTGTATTTGCTTTTGGCGTCACTCGAATTTTCGGCACACCATCCACCTCAATGTTTCGACATTTTTGTGTCAATCCAGGCGCAATTATAGAACGAATTTTGACAATATTTCATACACTGATATTAACTGGATTAAATTGATCTATACACCCCAAATTCATCCGAGCGAAGCCTCAGTGAGCAGAAGCTAGTGTAAAATAATTCGCTAATTGATATGTATTAAGTATTACCCTTAATAAAACCATTTGTCCATCACTCCAATCCAGTTTAATTCGGACGAAAAGACGATCCAAAGCAGTGCAAGGTCCAGAAAATTCACAAAATACTTCTGCACCTGTAAAAAATAATACTTATAATTGTGGCTTAGTTTTTTACTGATAATTTTTTTATTGCAATGTAAATTATTTATTTAACAATTACATTGTTTATTTGAATAGTCTATCTATTATGCCGCATTGATACATAAAAATAATTATAACCGTGTAACATGTTTAAAGGTCGTTAATTATTAGCGTTATACAATTAGTTTTATATAAGTAAAGTTACCAATTTAAATTTATGGAAATAAAACTTACATATTATTTTATCCAAGTTATGGTCAAGCATATAATTAAATTCTTTTTCATTATTTATATCCATAAATAATTCTTGCTTTTTCTTCGTCATGCCGAATGTTGTATATAGAAAATAGTATATGTTTAATAATTACAATAACTCAAGGTGGCTATGACCTATACATATTAAAAAAAAAAAACAATAAGAAAGTCCTGTGTTTAGAACTACAGCATTAAACTTTGAATAAAAAAGTACCTATTGACACAGGTGTTTTGTATTTTATATAAAGCGCCATCTCACAGTTAATCCATGTACTATTTACACAAGTCAAAAATGTTTTCAAAGTAATTTATCAAAAGCATCACTAGATGGCAGTAGTGATAATTTGGAATGTAATATAAAGATTTTGAATGAATAATTTTTAATGTATAGCTATTAAGACTATGGAATAAAATATTGTATTTATTTAATTTGGTCAAAGAAAACAACATACTCTTCATATTTTTATAGGGTAATAAATTCTTCACAGAATGTCATAGAACACTACTGTCAAACCGCCATATTGGAAAATTTTAGTGATTCGGAAATTATCGTTTGCGATGGAGTCATATTTTTGGATAACAAATATTGATAGTAACACTGTTGAGAATTATTCGAAATTATGTCATTTTCCTATCGTTTCTCAATCTGGTCGTGTACATTGCAGAAAACTGTCGATCGTTTGACAAAATTCGCTTGAGAATTGTTGTTTTGAGGAAACAAGTCGATTCGGGAGACATCTTGTGATTGTATAGGCGCAAGTGCCTGTCTGATTTTGTCTTTCACGTGAAAAGCAAGCAAAATACGAGCGGTGCTAAAAAAAGTCCTTAACCATGGACGTTTCGTGGGGTGCGTAATATTGTATAGTATGGAACAAAATTAAACGTGTAGTGCTATGCTGCTATGTATGTAATTTTTTTACAGACGCAGATAATTTTGAGCCCCGTCTTCCGACCACGTTGGCAACTTCTAACAAATGGGAGGGTGAGGACGAGGAGGAAAACGTCAAGGTAACTTAAACAGCTGCCAAATATTGTTTTACATTAGTTAAATATATTTTCGGGCCAAATTATATTTCTATGCAAGTTTAACACATAACCTCAATGGAATGCGTATGTGTTGACGTCAGCTTATTTTTTAGGAAAGTTGGGAGGACGAAGAAGAAAAAAAGGATGAAGAGAAAAAGGACCTCCCCCCAGCGGCCCCTAAGCCCAAAAAGAAGATCCACGATAAAATAGCTGAGAAGGAGGTATGCATTGTTTCTTATCATTCATTATGACCTTTTGTTTTCTGATAAGCCCTTAAACTAGACACATTAACAATTATAAGCCTGTTTTGTATACATTGCATTTGATAATTCATTATTCTTAGTAAAAGGATAGAATTTTAATTAAATATATATGACCTTGTTCATAGATGTTTACCTTCAACATTTGATTATGATACATATTTTCATATGGAACAAGTTTATTAATATAGATTAGTTAATTTTAAAATTAAAATCTTCCCTGATTTTAAAAATGTGTTTGAAGATTATAAACAAATAAATTTTCTCAAAAACTATTAAATTACTAGCATATTGACAATTTCATAAGTCTATCATAAATTCTAGTTTGCTTCTTCTCTGGCTAAAACACTTAACCAATTTGAATAAAATTTTGAACAAACTAAATTGAGGCCTGAGAAAGGACATTGGATACACAGGTGAAACCATGGGGAACAGCTGATATCTCCATATTGTAATTTATAATATCTAAAAATATTTAAGGTTACTTGTACATTTGTTGGTTATGTATGACAAATTATGTCTTTTCATTTCATCTTTTATCCTTTACAATATGTCAACTCATGTTAACACTACTCTACTACTTGGGGATAATAAAATAAAAATCCAATCTAACTTATTCTTTAAATTATAAAAAAATATTTGCTTCAAAATTTTTACCTCCCACAACATTTTTATTACGTGTCCACAATTTTACTAATATTTCTAACTATTCTTTTGTATCAGAAACTTAGTAGCACTGCTAGTCACCACAATTATTTAAATACCCAGAATGCATGTAGTTTAGTGAATATTCTTATATGTATAGCTATGATTAATAATGTTAATTAGGGTTCACTTATTACCATTTTACTGTCAATAAGATGTGGCTACCTTTCACCTGTATTCTTGTTTTTCCATTCCATTTGAATTTTATTATTTAACATTAAGTTACCATTGAAATAAATGGTATGTCCTCAAGTTCACACTGCGTAAGCCTTACAAAAATCAGTTTTTTTACTATGATCACTTACACAATAGTGTCCAGGGAACATTTATGTTTTTAAATCCAAATCTTTATAGAAAATTATCAATGAACTTAAATTTAATCTAATATTGAGAAATACAGGGTAAAAATTCCACAACACACAATTCATCTAATGGTGAATTCCTAGGAATTTCAGAAATTGTTATGGTTCTGCTATTCGATATAAAATCTCTAATATAGGTAACTTTATAGATTCATATTATGTTTCACCGGAAGAGGCCTTTAAAGTCTTGAAAAGATTTAAAAAACTTATAAACATTACAATGTAGTAAATATTTTCAAGAATTAAACTAATAATTGAGTGTCTTGTAGTTATTGTGTAATAAGTAGTGTTTTGCAATTATATTGATATTCATTTACATCATATTGCATAATGTTTCTAATGTTTCAGTTATTAGTAAATGATATGTTTACATTTACATACCTTAGGAGCATGATAAATTAATTTCTCAAATTACAGTGACTATGTTCTGTCAATATAGAACCCTCCACGATAGAATGTATATTTTCCAATGTCCATTGAGTTAATTGGCTAGGGTCACTTTATATGTTGCATGCTATTGTGAATAAATAAAATAGTTTTAGTAGTAGATTTAAGTTGTAGTTTTTAAGTCACTGTCGCATTGGGCGAGTCCTGTAATGGCATGTGATAATGTTAAATAAATAAATATTTTAAGTCAAGTCTGTTGAAATTTTAAGGGGCTAATAAAAGATCAGCCTGTTTTGTACTTCCAAAGAGAAACATCTTTTTATCATGTCTCCACTGAAAATTGAACATGAGTGTTAATAAGAATATACCTATGTATAAAAACAAATCTTTATTTGTTTCTCTTTCACAGTAATACATTTGTTTATTTGGGTCTGTCTTCCTAGCTAGGGAAACCTGTGTTAAGGAAGGCAGGGCAGGGGTGTGTGGTAGAAAGGTCTTGATTTTTACATTTTATCCACTAGTTTACTAGCAGCTCGCTCTGAGCTCGCGTTGTAATGTATAAATCCAGACCTTTCATTTGATACCACAATCTGCTATATTCATATGAAAACCTAATAATCTCTATCTCCCTTACGTCAAGATTTTTCTTAATTTATACTATTTGACGACAAAAGTTTAACAAGATCAGGTAAAGCAGACTCCAGATACCCTCAAACAAACATTCGCCTATTTGACCCCCTATCATCGTAATTCGTAACCCCTCCACCGATTTCGTTCATCTTCGAATGCGACATTTTCTTTTGTCTAAACCATTGATTCCCAAAGTCTATATCGACCCAAAGGGCTCTATCATAATCTGCAAGGGGTCTACGTCAGCAAAAAAAAAAAAATAAACATGTGTTTTTACTTTAAGTTTTTAACATTAAACATCACTAAAGTCAGAAATTTTCTGGAAATCAATTATATCAGGTAAACAGGGGGTCTACGACAACGAAAAGGTTGGGGAAGTCTGGTCTAAGCTATTCGCCTATAGAATTTAATCAAGATCTGAAACAAAATACTCAAGTTATCGTCGAACAAAGTTTTTCATACTTATATTTGATAGACTGTATTATCACTTTGTGATGCATTTTATAATATTTTATAGAATTGAAACTCTTTTTTACACTATTTTCACATTTACAACCGGTTTCGAACAATCATCGTCAGGTAATACAAGTACATAACAAATCATAAAAAATATACAATTTTGTGGGTAGGTTTTTCATACTTAGATTTCAGAGTCCTCACTTGGCTGGTTGAAAAATGTTAATTTATTGTCTTTGTTACAGCGTCTGGAACGCGAGAAGGCAGAACGTTTGGCAGCGGAGAAGGATGAGGAATTGACTCCAGAACAGAAGCTCGCGGAGAAGCTGCGCCGGCAGAAACTGCAGGAGGAGTCCGACTTGCGGCTCGCCATGGAAACATTTGGTATGGATATTATGAAGCATTCACTGAAACCACATGTAACACATTTTTGAACAATATTATTACCTTAATGTATATAAATTATGTGTCACAGTGTTTATCTGTGATGGACTTTTAAACTACTTACAGCCGTTTTCAATATTCTATCTATCTCTTGTTTTGCTTACTAAAGTCAGCCAAATCTATCTATTTGCACTTACTTTGATTTCAATATGCTGTCGACGTTTCAGTATGAAGGCGGATAGCCTTTGTTATAACTTTTGACAATCAGATGTCATTTAATCTGAGATTACAATCTATCCACAATCTTTGATACATTATTGAAAATGGCCGTTAAGCTATTTTAACCAAATTTTACGTGTGCAGGTTGATCCAACTTGAAAGATAAATATAATAATAAATACAAAAGTTTGTGAGGATACTACTGAACCGATTGTGATAAAACTTGGTATACATTTAAGTAAAGACCAAGATCACATAATCGCGGGGCTTGACTAATTCTTTCTAATTATTAATTTATCTATTTTCAGGCATCACAGAAACGGGCGGCGGCAAACTGGACAGCTTCCACCCGACGAACAAGGCAGAGTTCACCGAGTTTGGGGACCTGCTCTGCAAGAAGATCAACTACTACAAGGCTAAGGAGGAGTTCCCGGCCTTCGTGGATGACCTCGTCAAGAATATTATTGTTCAAAGTTAGTATTATACCCAATATTATGCTTTCTTTGATTAGATATCTTTGATTGGAGTCGAAATTAAATCGTTGATGTAAACGAGAAATAGGGTAGGATCTAAGATACTTCCTTGGGGAACACCGAAAAATACAGTATGAGATGCACTGAGACATGATCCAATCTTAACTTGTTGGGATCTACCCACAAGATAACTCCGGAACCATTCCAGAGCAACACCTCGTACAACGATACTCTCCAGCTTCCTAAATAGTATGGGGATAGAGACTGTATCAAAAGCTTTGCTTAAGTCTAGAAATAGTCCCAAGCAGGCTTTACCTTTATCTAGTTGGGAAGTAACTAAGTTGACTAACAAAGAGACAGCTTCCTCGGTTGATTTTCCCTGTCGAAATCCAAATTGTGAATCGGACAAGAGATTATTTTTCTCAAGAAAGTTAACGAATCTTTTGTTGACACATTTTTCTAGTATCTTAGAGAAGCTAGATAGCAGTGAGATAGGTCTGTAATTGCTCGGCTAGATCAAGGCTAAGGAGGAATTCCTACCTTTGTAGATCACCTCGGCAAGAATATTATTGTTCAAAGTTAGTATTATACCCAATATTATGACGTCCTTAAGTTAAAATGAGAGTTAAAGTCAATATTTAGCAAGAAGATCGACTAAAACAAGGCTAAGCAGGAATTCCTGCCTTTGTGGATGACCTTGTCAAGAATATTATTGTTCAAAGTTAGTATTCATCATAAGACGACAATTTATTAAATTGTACAGATTACTCCCCTGTGGGTAGTGTAGATAAATCTATAATGTGCAAGATAAACTATTACAAACACACACTATACTCTAAAGGATACTTTCCAGCCTTCGTGGATGGCCTCGAAAAGTATATAGGGTTAATACAGGGTGTGCATGTCATATGAAAGATTCAATTTCCGAGCTTTGTAGATGACTTTGTGCGATTTATGTTCTTTATTCCCACTTGATTGAAATATTTAAATAAAAAATAAAATCCTAAGCACAATTTTAAAGTTAAAACAACTATTAGCACTTATCATTTTTCGTCATTTTCTTCATGTATAGATTTCGTAGTTCTAAAAGAAAGTATGACATATATTTATATTAATAAAATAAGAATAATTTTGAAAATTTGTTATTTCCTATTTAGATATTAAAAAGTGACCAGTCACCACGCTCCCTATGAAGTGTTTTCTCTCTAAGTATTTGACAGACACAAACTATTTGTGTGGAAAAATATAATATTGTGGCTTTTACTATTATATTCACAATTTCTTTATATATTCTCATCGTCAGGCAAATTGGTTCAGCCGTTCGAGTTTTAGCGAGACTAATAAACGGAAATTGATTTTTATTTATATTGAAAAGTACTTACGTTAAAGCAAACACAAAAAAATAGAATGAGATTAAAAAGTTTAAAATTATGTTTGTACAACTACATTACTTAGTTACTACATTACTTAACTTAAATTAATATTAATCGTAAATATTCTATTCCAGTGGCCTCAGCAGACATCAAAAGGATAAAAATGACAGTAGACAATATCTATATAGAAAAACAGAAAGCGGAGAAGAACGAAAAGTCCAAGAAGCCAAACAAAGGAAAGGGCAAGGCGAAATTAAAAGTTGAGGGTGATAATGTGAGTACAATACTTTTTGCTTGGTTTTTACTAACTATTCGCTTCTATGTTGGACTTCAAACTATTTGTACAAAATTTCATCCAAATCGGTTCAGTGCGAAGCATGAAGAGGAGACAGACTTACTTTCGCATTTCTAGCTTAGCCTCTTGTGCTAGTCCTCTCCCATCTTCCTACCATTTATCCTCTCCTTTTCCCCGTTGTTTTTGTGCAAGGCGCCAGGGATCTGCGATATTTCATGTTATAGATGTTCACAGGCTGTGGTCAGTCACTTAACCTCAGGTGAAACTCTCTTATGCCCGGTTCCTATAAAAATAAAACGAGTCGTTTTACTAACGGACAGTGCAATATCCTACTAGGCGTAAGTCTAAAGCGTTTCTATAATGAACATGACGTTAACATAACTACCAAAACTTGGTTCTGATTGGTTGATTAGAACCGCCCGTTATGAAAACCATTCGTTTGTGTTATACTATGACGTTCCGTCGTTTATAGGAACCGGGCATTAACGCTTTCCTGGTATAACATAAGAAAAATGTACAAAACCGACTCTATATGTGTGAGGCTCTCTCGCACTTAACCGTTTTTTTTATACATTTTAATCATACAAATATTATTTCACAGGCCCATCTGAACCAGTACGACGCGTACGGTAACTTCGACGACGACTTTGACGACTTCATGTGATCACCCCATACAAACATACAAACGCATACCTGCTCTCTGATACATAAAGTTTTTATTCAATTATTCTTTATTTCCATGCTTTAAGGTCTCATTTAAATTGTTTGTTCAAAAAATGGCTTAAAAGTGATTATTATATGTGATTATATAACACTATATTGAAATTAAAAAGGTTAACAAAAATATATGTTATATTTTACACTGGGAAAAAGATAGTGCATATATCATGTATTTCATGTATAATATATTCACAAATTTATAATACTTTATTCTAAAGCATTATAGATTTTTCTAATAAATAGCATAAACCTATCATTTGCTTTTTAAGAGGGTAGTTAGATAATAGTATTTTACAATACAGTAATAATTCATTCGTTCTTGCGTTTCTATTATTTTAGATTTTTTATTTACTAAATAATTTAACATATAAAAGAGATGTAAAGTATTTTTTGCTTTGAATGGCTGGTACCAATATTTAAATGTGAAGGGTGTGATGATATTTACATTGTTATTTTTAATTTAGTTATATTTAATAAAAAGCGCTTCATGTTTTTGTCACTTAAGTTCTAAATATATTTGTGTTTTGTACGCAAGTACATGGCTTCTGTTTTAGATTAAAAAAAAACTATTTTTTATAAAATAATCATTATATTATAAATGATATATCATCATTATATTATAATGATACACTAACTTTGAACTATCAGAGAGCAGGTATTCACAATCGATTAGGTGGAAATTGAATTTTAATATATCCAACCATTAATTAATGTATGTTAGAACATCAATACATCAGTTTTTTTAAGAAATTACTTTTGAATTCTCAATTGATGCTTAACTTTGAGATATGCTTGTATCATTTTTAAAGTTGAGGATCGTTTTAGTATTCAGACATTTAGCGGATAATTTTAGTGTTAAAACATTAAAATTCAATTTTCTGTGGCGTACTGGATAGTAACGTGTATATCATAATATATTATTTTGTAATATACTGTCGTGTCAAACGGTTTCGGTCCGATGTTATGTTATATAGATAATAAATTTTTTATTGTGATAAATTTTGTGTTTATTTTTTATATTATCTGTGGAAGTAGAACAACATTTTTATGAAAAAAGTAATATTCAGGGACATTTAAAACAATGCCATCTAATCCTAAACTAAGCAAAGCTTGTGCTATGGAAACTAGATAACTGATGAACATACTTTTTTGTAAATACATACATACTATAAATAAATTACCACCCTAATAGCACTAAATTACAATGTTCATCACATAATAATTTTCTATTGGTGGGGATCGAACACCCACCATCCGGCGAAATAGACAATAGCCGTATCGTTTTTTTTTTTAATATACAACTGCCAATTTTTCGTAATTAATGATAGATTTTATCCTTCTATAATGGTTCAATTTGCCATGAAGAATAGATCATAAATCCCTATCATCTCCCTTTCCTTCAAGCCGACAAAGCATCTGCGACACTTTGAAGTTGTAGATGTTCATGGGCTGCGGTCAGTCACTTAACATCAGGCGAACCGCATGCCCCGCTTGCCTGCTGTTAAAAAAATACTAAGAAATGTTTCTTAAACCTTAATAATTTGTTAACATCATTACGACATTACCCTTGAAAATACATAAAAACACGTAATAATGGAATGCTTCTCTTAACGATAAATTGAAACTTAAATGAAACTCATTTAACAATAATTTTAGTTAATATTTTGGTATTACATTAGGACTTGAAATGTTCTGGAGGTCGATATCATTAAACTTAATTATTTGAACCAAATGGAACTTATTTTTTGCCTTGAAATACATTTATAAACAAAGCTTTTACTAAGCAATAAACAAATTATTTTTATTTCACTACAATCTAAAATTTTAGTAGTAATGATAAAATAACCACATGGTTTCATTAGACGTTTTTAGAAACGTACGTTTTATTATGACTGAATGACAAAGCTAAATGTAATTAAATTTTGATTAGTCGATAGTTTGAAGCCTGGAAAAGCCAACCTTATATTTATAAGAAAATCGTAAATAGTTAAATGAGGCTGTTTTATTCTCTTTCTCAATGATTTAAACAACCACGTAGATATACATAATATGCAGAACTTCTATTTCAGAATATGTACCGAATAAAACGACCATCAACTTTATAACAAACCAGAACAAAACATCAAGAATTTTGACAATGACCGTAGTTCCATGGTATACACTCCTACACTGAATACTTAATATGGAAAAGTAGAGATCCAAGGTTATAAATTTTACTTAAATTGCTAAATTCTGTCATTGGAGATACCTACACTTACCTCTTATTAGCAAAATAATGTAAATTGATCTCTTATTGCAATGGTGCAATGGTTTAGGAAAGATATGACATCACTCCATGCGTTAATCTGACGAAATATTTTAGAATGCACGATCAATGCACGATCGCTATGATTTAGAATTTCATATCGCAATATTTTACGGTAAAGTCTATATAACATATCAAATGTGAAATAAAATTTGTAGGTAAGTATTAAATACATGTTACAAAATTCTAATAAACCGAGTTGTAAAAGCTTACGCGAAATAATTAGACGATAATTATGAATACATATATCAACCAAAACCTGCAAAAATTACAACGTTCTTAGGTGTATTTGTATAAAAAAATTTTACGCGTTTTCGTCTTACATATCCTTTCCTATCAGGTTGCCTGGAAGAGATTGCTCTAAAGGCCGCCTTTTGTGTAATAAGGTATATAATATTAATATGTAAGTTATTTATTACACAATAAAGAATTGTAAATAAATAAATAAATAAATAAAAATGTTAAAACGTAAAATATTCATAAATTTGTTCAAACTAAAAACCGGCAATTTTGAAATTTGGGCAAAAATTTCCTAATTTGGCGGTTTATCCGATAGCGACATTTTTTACGGTACCGACAATTTGGGCTAATGATCTCGTTACGTAATTCAACTTGTTCTATACGTCTGCCGTTTTAGTGAACTATCACTTTCAAATTATTGACATCTGAGCTCACACGTTCGTAGAGATGCTGATAAAAATGAATCATTACTTGGATTGAATCCTAAACTGAACCGGGATATGTACTGTTTAACGCTCTTAATAGTGTCGACTAACCTTTATGAAACCATGAACCTATCAAATCAAATCTATTAAAAACTACCGTTTTACAAAGATAATATAGGACATAGATTATTATCATTTATCAACACATAATAAGTTTTCTGGTAAAACACCATTCCGTTTCCGGTTTACGCTTTAAGTGTAAAAATTGGAAATATCCTGAGAAATATAAACTTCAGGACACCGTTGCTACTCTATTTTTGGAGTCTTAGCTAGGCTCTTTAATATACCTACGGAACTGGCTTATTTAAAAGATGAGTTTGATATTAAATAATAAAAATGTTTTATTTGATACTCAAACTTCGCCGTAATATAATATACGTTTTATTATTTAGATGGCATTCCTTTTTTTATTATTTTTTTAACGTGAGGAAATCCTGCATGGATACTGCCTCCGGGGAAATAGTCGGGCTATGTCAGTCTACAACTGATTAAAACCTCATGGTAACCCTAATCTTAGCTATAGTATTATATTATCTGTGTCTTAGCCCTACTTACGTCTACAGCGGCGTAAATTCGAGATAATATAAGGAAGTAAGATGCGCCGGTTACGCGACCGTGTTGAAATGTCTGTCATTGTTACACTTCCGATGCTTAATTGTGTAATTGTTTCGACGTACGTAATATATAATGGACATCATTATGATGTGAGCTGGAAATATATAATAATAATAATAACAAAATCCTTTATTTGGCATCATACATGCATACAAAAAAAATATATATAAATAAAAACACTTTTTACTCTTCTGTAACATGATGCCAAAAACGACTTGCTTTATATAAGTAGATGGACCATCTATCAACTTTTTCCTCCTAATCGAATATCGGCAACGGCGGCCAATCTCTATAGAGATCAACCAACAGCGCCGGAGATAAAATAGTGCAAAAGTGTGTGCGCAAACAGAGGTGGATTATCTATTCCTTTACTCTCACCATCTATCAGTTATGTATATAATTATATTTTTTCTCATTTACGACCGATTTTAATTATGTAGAGATACTGTATCCCTCATTGGAATCGATTATAATAGCCCAAGATCCCGCGACGCCCAGACCTTCGTGAAAGTAGATAATGTCTCTATAGTTGTCCCGGAATAGAATTTTTAGAATACATGTGTCGCCACCCCATTTCTACCCGTGGGTGTCGTAAGAGGCGACAGAGGGTACTTAATTCTGCTTATTTTCAACAATAAAGGAATAGGAGCCGAGCATTGCACGATTGGGCCAAGCTTGCAAGTGTAATTACCACAGAAGCAGAAGATCAGCGTGAAGCAGTATTGCACTGTATTACCTATTACTGGGACCCTTTCATCACAGCATTAATAGAAGTTTATGTTATACTTTATTCATTTTATTACCCTACAACAATGGATTCGAGCACATCGCAAGATTACCAGTACCAATGACGAAATAAGTTATAGCTTTACAAATTTATACTGATTGTGGACACGTGTGAATTTATATCTCGACAATGGCAAATCAGTATATTTTGTAAAACCTGGAAGTTTGTGCCTCTAATAAAATTTTATTTATTTATCTACACTAATATTATAAAGAGGAAAACTTTGATTGTAATGAATAGGCTCAAAAACTACTGGACCGATTTAAAAAATACCATTCGAAACCTACATTGTCCACGAGTAACAAAGGCTATTTATATAACATTATGCTACGGGAGCGAAACAGTACGGATCAGCTGTTTTATATATTTACCATATGTTATTAGAAAGAAAGAAAAGGCAATTATTCCAGAAACTTATTATACAATTATTACACTAAACTATTAACTTATTTATTCTAAAAATTAATATTAACTAAAGTTTAAGGTAAAAGTGTACCGCGGAGCATTTCTAGAAAAGGGTTGACCACTCAGCATTTGCCGGTGGTGACCTTCGCGGCGCTGATTTTCAGTGAAATATTACAGTTTATTTTCCCAATGCGACAGTGACAGACTTCAAAAGTTACCAATTAATATCTGAAATTACAATCTATTCATAATCTTTGATACATTATCGAAAACAGCCGTATCATAATGTCGTATATTTGTGTCCGTTATTGCTATATTTTTAACATCAAAGGAACAATACCGGCTTGAACTAGAGAAAGGTGTATAAAACTAGTAATTTGTGGATAAAGCTTCGTGAAAGGGACTACGCAATCGTTACCTCACAAGTTATCGCTGTTATCTTGATACGGATGTTATTAAATTGTTTGTGGACAATAGAAAACATTAAATAACGCTTTTATTTACAGCTATCTGGATTACAGGCCTTTTCAAAGCAGTGTACGTAAGAACAGCGTAGCACGTAACATAGTCGACCTGGTTATGTTTTCACGCGTATAATCAACGCTTTAAAACAATTTAAAAATCCTGTCTAAAAGGATAGGATTTTTAAATCCATCCGGTACTTCCGAAGATAAGCGAGTTCAATATTTTATGTATCCCTTGAATAGAATAGAATAGAACGACGACGAATAGAATTGACGAATCGCCTTTGTCTATCTACGGCCGTTTTCAATATTCTATCCATCACTTGTTTTGCTTACTAAAGTCAGGCAAATCTATCTATTTGCACTTACTTTGACTTCAATACGCTGTCGACGGATAGCTTTGCTATGACTTTTGACAATGAAATGTCATTTAATCTAAGATTACAATCTATCTATAATCTTTGATACATTATTGAAAACGGCCGTTAACGTCATATAATCTGAGAATCTATCCATAATTTTTGATACATTATTTAAAACGACCGTAAGTCGGTCTGCATCTGCATCACCACGTTTAGTTGTCCAGGTTACTTTTCATAATGCTCGTCAAAAAATACACAGGATAGAACCCCGGAGGCGCAATTTTTTCTTATCTGTCATTTGTGTCATTTTATGTGCGCGTTCCATGTTATCATAAGTAGCTTGCGCCCGCGGTTTCTTCCGAGTTACATTCCTGATTTGCAGGTCAACTTAATGTATCCTATCATATAATCTAGCTTAGAAGCTACCTCTATACGAAATATCATTAATATCCGTTCAGTTTCGACGTGATTGAAACAAGAACCATACGTCTCAAACTGTCACATCTACACTAATATTATAAAGAGGAAAACTTTGTTTGTTTGTAATGAATAGGCTCAAAAAGTACTGGACCGATTTTTTAAATTCTTTCACCATTCGAAAGCTACATTATCTACGAGTAACATATTCTATTTTTATAGGCTATACATATAAAATTATACTATGGAAACGAAGCCGCGCGAATCGGCTACTTTATAATAATGAGATTATGAGGATATAAGGGAAACTGGAATTTAGATCGTTTTGAAAAGCCTCTAATGAACTCGTCACAGCGACAATTAAATAAAGTTGATAAGCAGCTGTTTCTAACACACCCACTTAACATACTTTGTCAAATTGCTAGTCGAGGCACGCGGAGGCCGAGTCGCGAAAGTACCATCTCTAAGAAATTAGGATAGAAGCTAAATGTTAAGATACAAAATAATGCGTAGCTCAGTAGTACCAAGGACCATTTTTGACACATGTCAATAGAAATATTCAAGCTAACAGACCGTATAAGCAATGCAAAAAGCTAGGGTTGCCTGGCAGAGATCGCTGTCAGCGATAAGACCGCCCTTTGTACATATTATAAGTATTGTTAACTGTAGAAATTTATATGTATGGTGTACAATAAAAAATTTTTCATTTATTCATTCAAAAAATCGTTAAATCCAAGTCAAATCATTATTATTTAAACCAATGATTTAAACAGTTAAGCATTATTAAGTCCTGAGTTTAAAAGTTTTAAAACACGAACGGATCATAAAAATGTACAAAAATGACTTAAGTAAAAATTTCAACATCTTTGTACCTAAATTTCAACATCTTTGTAATCCTACAATTGAAGTATAAAAAGCAAAGTAAAAATCCCACCATATAAAATATTGATTTTCTATTGTCATCGACCTATGCTATTGAATTTAATTAATTATGTGATAAATTATTTTTTTGAATTATTTTATTAATTAATTAATTATGTGTCTTAGATAGGCAACTAAATATCTGTACTATAAGGTCACCAGTCCCCCACTCCTTCACGAGAGACTGTGACGTTTTCATAAGTAGTGAATATTTATATTACGAAACTGATATATTTATAATGTAAAAATTATATGAAAGTGATAACCATAATTGTGAGAGATCATACCATACACATTATTACTAGTTTATTTATTATTGTTACAACATATACTTATAATCTATCAGGAAGAGATAGGCCAAAGAAAAGATGGATGGATTGTATAAAAGAAGATATGACTGAAAGAGGTGTGAATGCGGAAATGACTAAGAAGAGAGAAGAGTGGAAGGAAAAAACCCATTTAGCCGACCCCAAATAATGGGAGAAGGGCAGGATGATGATGATGATGATGATATACTTATAATCTAAGGATACATGTGTCCCGTAGAGACATGGTAACGAGCGTTATACAATGCTAATATGTATTTATATATAGCATATTATCATATAATTTATACAAACAAAAAAAATCCTAAATAAAACCATTAACAAATCTATATATTTTTGTTTTAAGTTATAATAATTATTCGTAAAAAAATCTGAGATCGAATAGTAGCACTTATTTATTAGAAATTCTGTAAGTTTGGTTTTAAATCTTGTTTGTTTTCATCTTTTATATAGTCGGGGATATGTTTATATATTTAAATAGAACTGTAGTAGTTATGGACTATGTTTAAATAATTCTAGATAGGGTTCCGGTACAATAAGTTCTTTCTTTCTGCGAGCATGGTCATAAGTCGCTTATGGCACACGTTTCTTTGTACAGTATCTGTTTCGACTCTCGAAGTTACATAAAAACTGTCATAACATTTCTATCCGGTGATACGTCCTGCCGAAGCCGATGACCCACGCTAGATCTAGGAGTGTCACAAGGACACACTTTCACCGCCTTTCGATTCCACACGCGTGCAACGAAAGAATTTGATGGCCGACATGTTATGCCCATTTCGAATATACAAATTAACGCGGATAGAACAAGAGTTGTAATGGAAAGCTAACAGTTTATTTTATCGATTTTTATGACAAAAAATCGAGCAATGGCAATATTTTCAAAAGTTAGTACAGTCAGAAACATATATAATATATGACAGGGCAGATTAGCAAAAATATCTGCCTGAAGTACACAGCAAAAATATCTGTATGTTTTGCAATTAATACACTTAATGATGTGTTTCCCCAAGGGAGTCATGGCTTAAAATTTGCGATTGTGCTATTTTCCTTACAAAGAATAAAGTTATTCTCCTATCGATGACAAGATATGACGTTATCATAAGAATGAAGTGAACAGCTAAATTAGATTCATCAATACTAAATAACTAGAAGTTTAACCAGCAAAAACACTAGATTTTTTTTCCATCATTTCAAAGATACATTTAATCATGGACGAAATGTGTATGTATGTTTGTTACTTTCACGCAAAAACTACTGAACCGTTTATGATGAAACTTGGGATACATATAAGTAAGGGTTCAGAATAACATATACTTCTTAGGTATCAGAAGTTACACGTTCAAAACAAAACGCTAATAAATTTCCTGTTATCGTGTTCTACGCACATATTTTAGTTGTCACATCCTGCACAAATCCATAAAAATGCTTTCACCACTCAAGTCGCATCACGGCCTCACAATAAGATAAATCTTGAAAAAAAGCCATGAAATTGTCAACTCATTAATTATGCTTTCCTTTCCTGATTCATGTGAGTTGTGGAATGTGATGGAATCCTCATCCGTATTCACAATACTATGAGCACAGAGTAGAGAATAAAAGGCAGATGGAGTGCGGCCGAAGACTCTAGTCACACTTCAGAAGCAAATACAAAAATGTTCCTCTAGTTTGACACAACACATCTCGAGGGCTTCGAAATTTTCAAATAATTCACACAGATGCACATGTACGTACGTGTAGTTAGCGTCACTCGAATCTTCGGACACTCCATCTGCCTTTTATTCTCTAATCTGTGACTATGAGTTCTTACATCGCACAGGCATGGCACAGAAATGGCAACTCTCTGTCACATAGGTGACGGATTCTGCCAATGTCAAGTTAGATAAGGGTTAATAGGCAGAATATAGTAAAATTTTTGTAGGTATTTCACACTCTGTGCTGAGGAGGAATCTATTCAGAGACGATACTTGAGTAGTGGTTTGTCACTTGGCAAACGTCATTGTTTGGATTAAATACTTGTCATTTGGAATGTCTGCAAATGTCTTTGTGCATTGCAAATGTCTTCGCCTAGTATTACTACTTTTCTTACATATTGCTTGTGAATACGCGTGTCAGTATTCATAATTGAATGTATAATATTATTAAGTAGAATGCACAAATGACTGAATTACAATAATTTTTGTTAACACATACATACTATAGAATAATTAACACCCAGAAATGAGAAACCTACACCCTCCGGCCTAGTAGACCATTGCTGTATCCACTACGCCAATCGGGTCGTCAAATACAAACATACACTCAAAAAACATTACCCTCCTCCTTCACAGTCCGCTAAAAAGGCCATAAAATATAACAAAATATACTTAAATCCTATCGAAGTAGCTTTAAAAACCGCTGGTAAAAATTCAAGCAAATGTGTTTTGTTTGGTCACGACTGTTCACTAAGATAGATAATATATTTGATACCGCCGTGTGGTAATAAGTATAAGCTACTATTACATAACAGTGGCATCCTTATACCTTCACTCCGCAGTCTATGTGATACAAATCTAGACCTGTCCAAGCGTTGGTGTTGCCAGTGTCAAAAACGATTTTTTACAAAAAGTGCCTCATAGTCACCGTTTTATTTGGTGGTGTTTTTGTATCTATAAGGAATTCTATTGGTTGAATAAGATGAAATTGATAACTCAACATATCAGAAATACAATATATATTGTCACTAGCTGATCCACGCGGTTTTGCTCCCGTAGCATAATGTTATACATATTTAAATAGCCTATATTAGTCGTAGATAATGTAGCTTTCGAATGATGAAAGAATTTTTAAAAATCGGCCCAGTAGTAGTAGTTGAACCTATTCATTACAACCAAACAAAGTTTATCTTATAGTAGGTGAGCTTCGCGGTTTCACCTGCCTATGTTCCGTGTTCGTATGTTCTTCCACAGGTTACAAATAATCTGAACACAATTCAACAAACAAAAAATCAAATCTTTCTTTTTTATAATATCAGTATACATTTTTACAACAATTAAAATATGAAACTATGCCTGAAAATAGGTAAATTTTTCGAAAAAAGCTGGCAACCTCCATACCCATTCACTTATCTATCTACATTAAAGTGAGAAGACGTGCGTCCCAACTGGTTATGAAATTGCACGCGAATTATGACACCTTTGATAATAATATTTGTTTAGTTTGTTCAACGTATCAACGACGTTTCGTTATTTTTTCCGCATTCAAACAATACCTTCGACCCATCCATTATATTTTTGGTTAAGATCTATGCGAACATTATTGCACTGATAAAATAATTTATCAAATCTCTCCAGTACTTTTATAGCCTATTGAATTCAAAGAAACAAAAAATCTTTCCTCTTCATAATAGACTGTCTATTAAGGCTAATATCCGTGACTAGGTCATGACTGAAAATCAGCGGTTTATATAATGTTTTATATATTGACCAGAGTGAACGGCCTATACATCATAATTATCTATGGTTATCCATACTCTTTGTGTTGGTTTGTGTTGAATAAACGTCTGCGTATTTGATCAAGTATGTTATATTGCGTAAATAAAATGTACCACATACAAAAGTATTTAGTATTATTTTTAACCGACTTTCAAAAAAGGAGGTTCTCAATTCGACCATATTTTTACCGCACCTTAACCTATTTTCAATTTTACAAGATATTGCAACGATTTCCAAAAAATTTCAACAAAAATGTAAGTTATTTTCTACTTTTTAGAGTGAAGTCGATTCAATTTTGGGCGAAAAGTTATTACTAGTGACTAAGCACTTAATTAATTAATGGCAAACTAGCAGGTTAATTAATTCTATGTTTCGACCTGAAAAAGCAGACGTTAAATAACTTTCATTGTATATATTTTTGAAATCTATTCAAAACAGTGCTTTTACCTATTTCCAATTTTACAAGGATTTGCATCGACTTTAAATAGATTTGATAAATAAAATA